>PVIW01006813.1:0-55007 GCA_004026585.1 Noctilio leporinus | reverse complement strand
TCTGTGAGAAGTAACTTTTGAAAAGGATATGTTGGGAATTAATAGTTCATATAGCTCTCGGTATATCTCAGGTGCTTGAGATTAGCAGCAATCCCTTTCCTGAAGCTGCCTCTTTTTCTTGGTCAGGACTTTGCAGTCTATAGTCTATATTCTAGCTGGTCTTGGCGTGTGGCAGAGCCTCTAATTGTCACAGTCAGGGCTGATTCTGTGTGTCCACCCCCAGGTAGGCTGGGCCTTCTGCAGCCTAGCTGGGTTTTAGGGCTGCTGGTATTCTGCAGCCCACAGGATGTCCCCTCTCACTCCTGGCGGAGGTTCCTGCCCTTGACGAGCACCCAGCACCCCTGCCGGACTGCCCGAAATGTCGCTGTTCCCTGTGATGACTGGCCCCGCCCCCGCAGTTCTGGGAGGAGGCAGCCCCTGTCTGTCAATACTGCCCGGGGTCTGCCTACACTGCCCCCACCCCCACCGGGGTGAGTGCCAATCCTCCAAGCCAACCAGCTCTCCAAGGAGTCCTTTACACAGCCTCTGTGATGAGCCCCTCCCAGGCGTGGGTGGTGTGGCCTTTGTCTCGGGCAATGGGTGGGTTAGTTGCCCCCGCTTCTAGTTCCTGGCTCACAGTTTGGAGTTTCCACAGAACCTGGGGGCCTGTGTGGTTGTGCAGGGCTGGGCCTCCCCCCTTGCAGGGTCTTCAAGCTGCTGTTTCCCTGGTGGCCCAGCAGCACCATTTTCGGCCCTCTCACCACCCCGGCTGGTGCACTTCCCTGCTCCCCAGCTCGGGGTCCCCGCAGGACTCTTCTCCTCCACCTCTAGCCCCGTGAGGAGCTTCCTCTCCCTGTTGCTGGAGCGAGGCTCTCACACAGTCCCTCCCTCTTGAATTGCAAGAGTTCAATTCCATGTTCCCTATGGCGTTTGCCCTCGTTGCCCGCACTTCACTGCTCAGACTTCTAGTCACCAGGGAGCCCAGAGCTGCCATCAGTCAAAAGCGCCCCTCTGGGTGGATCCACCACTGCCCAGAGCCGACCTCAGCCCGCCCACCGGTCCGTCGGGAACCGCCTCACCTACTCTTCTGCTGGTCTCCTCTGCCTCTGGGCTGTGCTCCCCTGTGTCCAGATGCTGATCGCTCCAATTCTTAGGGTCCTGAAGACATCTCATGCCTATCATGTCCTCTAGCTTCTTTGGTACTCGAGAACACCATCAGCACTGCTCTCTACTCTGTCACCATCTTTCCACCTCTCGAGCCAGTCTTGATAGGGATGTAGATATATTAAAACTGTTGTATGAAGGGAAAAAATGAATAATTTGACTAAAGTATATACAATTTTGATGGGTGCTGAGGAGCACCTAAGATAGCAGGGATATGAGACAGAAAACCAACTTTTCTATCCTATAGAAATGAGGAGAGGGAGAATCAGAAAGCCTGAAGTATGAGTGAACAGTGTAAGCCTATGTATATAGTTGCCACATCTGCCTCCCTGTTCATGCTTATTGATCCCTGATGTGTCCAGTTGGAACCAGGGCCTGTGGGTTTTTAGCAGCAAAAAAAAAAGAGAAGCGAAAGAAGACCCTCCAGCGATCTGAGGCGGGAACCGTGCTGCGGTCTGTCCCAGGGACGCTGGACCAAGCGTTAGCTGCTGCGGCCACGTGCTCCTAAGGCCAGCTGTCTCGCCTCTGTATTGCTATGGGTATTCAAGGCCTGGCCAAGCTGATTGCTGATGTGGCCCCCGGTGCCATCCGGGAGAATGACATCAAGAGCTACTTTGGCCGTAAGGTGGCCATCGACGCCTCCATGAGCATTTATCAGTTCCTGATTGCTGTTCGCCATGGTGGGGATGTGCTGCATAATGAGGAGGGTGAGACCACCAGCCACCTGATGGGCATGTTCTACCACACCATTCGCATGATAGAGAATGGCATCAAGCCTGTGTACGTCTTCGATGGCAAGCCACCACAGCTGAAGTCAGGTGAGCTGGCCAAGCGCAGTGAGCGGCGGGCTGAGGCAGAGAAGCAGCTGCAGCAGGCTCAGGCTGTTGGGACCGAGGAGGATGTAGAGAAATATACTAAGCGCCTGGTGAAGGTCACCAAGCAACACAACGATGAGTGCAAGCGTCTGCTGAGCCTCATGGGTGTCCCGTACCTTGATGCACCTAGTGAAGCAGAGGCCAGCTGTGCAGCCCTGGTAAAGGCTGGCAAAGTCTATGCTGCAGCCACAGAGGACATGGATTGTCTGACCTTTGGCAGCCCTGTGCTCATGAGGCACTTGACTGCCAGTGAGGCCAAGAAGCTGCCCATCCAGGAATTTCACCTCAGCCGGATTCTACAGGAGCTGGGCCTGAACCAGGAGCAGTTTGTGGACCTTTGCATCCTACTGGGCAGTGACTACTGTGAGAGCATCCAGGGCATTGGGCCCAGGCGGGCTGTGGACCTCATTCAGAAGCACAAGAGCATTGAAGAAATTGTGCGTCAACTTGATCCCAACAAGTACCCTGTGCCAGAAAATTGGCTCCACAAGGAGGCCCAGCAGCTCTTCCTAGAGCCTGAGGTGCTGGACCCCGAATCTGTGGAGCTGAAGTGGAGCGAGCCGAATGAAGAAGAGCTAGTCAAGTTCATGTGTGGTGAAAAGCAATTCTCTGAGGACCGAATCCGCAGTGGGGTCAAGCGGCTGAGCAAGAGCCGCCAAGGGAGCACCCAGGGCCGCCTGAAAGATTTCTTCAAGGTGACCGGCTCTCTCTCTTCAGTTAAGCGCAAGGAGCCAGAACCCAAGGGATCTGCTAAGAAGAAGGCAAAGACTGGGGCAGCAGGCAAATTTAAAAGGGGGAAATAAATGAGTTTCCCTTCCTTATATCTCCTTGACCCCAGAATGTCTGCCTTGTACCCTCAAAAGCTAGCACTAGAGAAACCTCGATAGGGGCAGGGAGGAGATTGCATTGCTTATCCAGCACTGCTTTTCTCAGTAGTGCTTTTCCCTTTTTTACTTGATCTTACTGCAGAAAGGCCACAGAGATACTTTGTTTTCTTCATTTTTAGCTCAGGAAAGTATATCAGGCTCAAACCACCTTTCAGTCATTTAATAGACACTGAATCCATTGTCACATAAAAGTGAATAGCAACAAGTTTTGAAGAAGGGAGAGGAAGATAAATGGTGGAGACAAAAGATTGTGTGGAAGTGATTTTCTGGCTGGTCAACTGTTGTCCAGTGATGGTGGAACCTGACTACACTTCTCTCTCTGGTTCAGTCTTGACCCACCCTGAAGGATAGCCAGCAGGGAGATTCAGTCTTACATAGATAGGAAGAGCTACTGAGAAATAAGACAGGTGGAGAGCTGGAGTCTCTGGAATGGAAACATGAGTTTGATAACTGGCTGTGTGTCCTGGGGTGGGCAGAAACTCGTACTTGCTTCATAACTTGAATCTTAAATAGTTATTCAGAGACATAAGGTGGCTTAGTTCTCATGACCTCTCAGAGGCAATCAACTTAGTTGGGTCTTGATGCTGTTTTCTTGTGTTGTTTTTGTTTTAAATGTGTGAAAAGAGTCAATAAAATTATAAAAGTAGGCAAAAAAAAAAAAAAAGATTATGAAAAGAAGAAGAAAGGGTTCAGGTGGCTGTTCACCCTTAATGATCCCTGATTGTTCCAGGTGGAGCCAGGATCTGTGGGCTTTTAGCAGAGAAAAGAAAAAAATATTAAAAAATTAAAAAAAGAAAAAAGAAAAAGAAAAATAATAATAACAAGGAAAGGGTTTAGGTGCCTGTTCACCCTTTATGATCCCTGATTGGTCCAGGTGGAGCCAGGACCTGTGGGCTTTTAGCAGGAAAAAAAAAATCAATAAAGAAAGGGTTTAGGTGGCTGAGGAGGGGAGGAATACTTATATTGAGGCCCGGGAATGTGTTGTAACCAGAGAGTGAGTAGATTTTAAATCAAGAGTAGGGGGAAGGTCTTGGGTATTTAGGTGGATTGAGATAGGGGAGGATTAAAAATATGTGAGTTGTGATAAACAGTGGTTTAAACAGTATTTACTTAAAATGCACTAATTGCGAGGCTTGGAAGTAACTTGGAAAGGATAGGTTAGGGATTAATAGTTCATGTAGCTATCGGTGTAACTCAGGTGCTTGAGATTAGCAGCGATCCATTTCCTGAGTCTGCCTCTTTTTCTTGGACAGGTCTCTGCATTCTACAGGCTAGCTGTGTGGTCTTGGAGTGGCAGTGCCTATGATTGTCACAGTCAGGGCTGATTCAGGTGGGCTGGGCCTCTGGTAGCCTAGCTGGGTTTCAGGGCTGCTGGTGTTTTGGGACCCTCCCTTTTCTGCTTCTGTTTGAAGTCCAGCAGGGTGCTTCTGTGATGTTTATAGCTGCTCCTCCCCCTCCAGCTCCTGGAGGAGGTTCCTGACTGAGATGGGCACCTGGCACCCCTGCAGGATGGCCTGCAACCTTGCTGGCTCCTGTGATGACTGGCCCTGCCCCTGCAGCTCCCAGAGAAGGCAGCCCCCATTCGTCAACAGTGCCAGGCTCCCCCTGGGGGGAGGGCCAACCTTCCAAGCAGTCCAGCTTTCCAAGGAGTCCTTCATGCTACCTCTGTGATGCATGCCCGGCTCCCCAGAGCATCCACAACGCAGTCTTTGTTGCCTGCAATGGGTGGGTCAGTTACCCCAGCTGCAAGTTCCTTGCTCGCAGTTTGGAGTTTCTGTGAGAGCCTGGAGGCCGGTGTGGGTGCACAGAGTTGGGCCTTCCCCCTTGCTGGGGCTCCAAACCACCCTCTCCCCAGTGGCACAGCAGCATTTTTCGGTCCTCTCGCTGCCCCACCTGGTGCACTTCCCTGCTCCCCTGCTCCTGCTCCCCGCAGGACTCCTCTTCTGGCCCAGTGAGGAGCTTCCTCTCTCTGTCACTGGAGCAGGGCTCTCATAGTCCCTCCCCTGCAGGAGTTCAATTTCCTCGTTCCCTCCAGCGTTTGCCCTCACTGCCCACACTTCACTGCTCAGAAATTCTAGTTGCCAGGGAATCTGGAGCTGGCTTCAGTTAAAGACGCACCTCTGGGTAGAGCTGCCACCGCCCAGAGCTGACCTCTGCCAGCTGGCCAGTTTGGAATGGTCTCACCTGCTCTCCTGTAGGTCTCTGCAGCCTCTGGGCTGTGCTTCCCTGAGTCCAGATGCTTACTGCTCCAATTCTTAGGGACCTGCAGACATCTCATGCTCCCTATCCTGTCCTCCAGCCGCTCTGGTACTCGAGAATGCCATCAGCACTGCTCTCTACTCTGTCGCCATCTTTCTAATGTTCATAGTTTTGATGTTCTTTTTCTTAAATAAGTTCCTTTAACATGTCATATAATGGCTTGATGATGATGAACTTCTTTGGCTTTACCTAGTTTGGGAAGCATTTTATCTGTCCTTTGATTCTAAATAATAGCTTTCCTAGACGGAGAAATCTTGGTTGTAGGTCCTTGCTTTTCATCACTTTGAATACATCTTGCCAGTCCATTCTTGCCTGCAAAGTTTCTTTTGAGAAGTCAGCTGACAGTCCTATGGGAACTCTTTTTAAGGTAATTCTCTTCTTTTCTTCTGCTGCTTTTAAGATTCTTCTTTATCTTTAACCTTTGGCATTTTAATTATGATGTGTCTTTAGCGTGGTCCTCTTTGATCCAACTTGTTTGGGACTCTCTGTGCTTCTTGGATCTATATGTCTATTTCCTTCACCAAATTAGGGAAGTTTTCTTTCATTATTTTTTCAAATAGGTCTTCAATTTTTTGCTCGTTCTCTCCTACTCCTGGAATCCTTATGATTTAGATGTTGGCACTTTTAAAGATGTCCCAGAGTCTTTTTTCTCTCCTCATTTTTTTGAATTCTTGTTCCTTCATTCTGTTCTGGTTGATTGTTTATTCCTCCCTTTTGTTCCAAATCATTGATTTGAGCCCCATCTTACTTCCTTTCACTGTTGGTTCCCTGTGGATTTTTTTCTTTTTTTATAGTATATTTTATTGATTATGCTGCTCCATTTGTTCCCCTCCACCCAGAGTCCACCTTCCCTCATGCAGTCCTACCCCTCTTAGTTAATGTCCATGGGTTGTGCGTGTTTCCTGATTTCACCCTTGCTTATATTATTTTAAACTTCCTCTTGTTTATCTTTATTTCACTTAACGCAGCCTTCATTTCTTCCTTTATGCTTTTGCCATGCTCAATGAGTTCTTCGGGCATCCTTATCACCAGTGCTTTGAACTGTGCCTATCTCCATTTTGTTTAGTTCTTTTTTTTTGTTTTGTTTTGTTTTGTATTTCCCTGTTCTTTCATTTGCACTATATTTCTGGTCTCTTCCCTTTGGAAGCCTCCCTGTGTTTGTTTCTGTGTATTAGATAGATCTGCTTTGAATCCCTGCCTTAACACACCTGTTAAGTTGTATGGGGTGGAGCCTTAGGTATTCACCAGCATGAAGCAACTTGCTTCATCGATTTGTGGCTCTGTTTGTGGAAATGAGTTGGAGAGGAGACAATGCTGCTGCCTGGCTGTTGGAGGATTGCTCAACACTCTCCTCTTTTCCAGTCACCTCAGGCACTTCCTGTATGTGACTGGTGCCCCTCCAGCAGTTGCCCCAGTAGTGTTTCTTAGAATGAGTAGGTTTGAGTTCATTCAGGACCATGTAGCCCCTTTAAGTGGAGTTTTCTGAGAGACTGGCAGTTACTTCCAATCTCCCAACCCCCACTGATTTCCACAGCCAGAAATTATGAGGCTTTATTTTCACAGTGCTGGAACTCTGGGCTGAGTGGTCTGACCTGGGGATTGAGATTGCTCAATCCCCAGGTATTCCTCCTGACTTTTATCCACCACATGTGAATGTGAGACCACCCAATCCATCAGCCGCCACCACCACCACCTTGCTGCCACCACACTACAACCTCTTTGTCTCAGCTCCCCATCTCTGCCCCTCCTGCCTGTCTGGATGAATATGGCTTCTTTAAATCCTTGGCTGTTTTGATTGTTGAACTTCCATAGAGGTTGATTTCTGGAAGGTTGGTTTTTTGTGTTTTTGTTTGTTTGTTTGTTTGTTTGTTTGTTTTTTAGGTTAGTTGTGATCCTTCTTATGGTAGCACAAAGAGGTGAAACATGTCTACCTATGTCTCCATCTTGACTAGGGGTCTTGGGTATTTCATTTCTTAAACAACCCAACATGCTCTGCTTTGCATTTACTGTTATTATTGATAAGGTTCAAGCCTATTATCTATTTTCTGCTTTTCCTATCTGTTTTTTGTTACCTTTTCCCTCATTTTCTGCATGTTTGACTAATTGACCACCTTTTACAATTCTATTTTATCTGCTAGAATTAAAAAAAATTATTTTAGTGGTTGCTTGAGGTTTATAGTATTCATGTTTAACTTATAATATTCTAATTTCAAGTTACATTATATTACTCCATGTCCAGTATGTGAGACTTACAGCAGTATATTTTCAAGTCTTCCCTCCTGGCCTTTCTTTTTCTTTTTTTTAAAATTTTATTGTTGTTGTATTATATCCATCCCCTTTTTGCTCCCCTCTGTCCCCCTCCCCACCCACCCATTCTGCTGTTAAAATACATTTAAATATTTCCTCTGTTTTGAACCTCATATTTCATTGTTAATAATTTTTTAAAGAAATTACTTCTCTTTTAAACCTTTAAATAATAATTATATAATTATATATGCAGAATTCATTTCCAGTGCTCTTCAGCCTTTGTATAGATCCACATTTCCATCAGTTACCATTTTCCTTCTGCCTAAATGACTACATTTATTATTACTTTTATTGTGGGTCTCAGTGATGATTACTTTTTTTTGTTGGCTTACAAATAAAAATATCTTCACCTTTATTTTTGATAAATATTTTATGGATTTTTCAGTATACTGTTTCTTCATAAGAAATATGGGGTCATCCTTACCTTTGCCTTTCTGTAAGTATGTGTTATTTTTAAAATTCTGGCCACTTTAAATAATTGATTTTGAAAAAATTGATTTTTGTGTGCCATAGTCGTCTTTACTTTTGGACTTTGAGCTCACTGAATTTTTCTATAGACTGAATGTATGTGTGCCCCAAAAATCAATATGTTGAAACCTAATTCCCAATGTGATGGAATTTAGAGGTGGGACCTTTGGGTAGTGATTAAGTCATGGGGATGTAACCCTCATTAATGAAATTAATGACCTTATAAAAGAAACCTCAGAGAGTGCCCTCACCCCTTCAGCCATGTGAAGACATAGTGAGAAGATAGCCATCTATGAACCAGTCATCTGGTTCTCATGAGACACCATATCTGCTGGCTCCTTGATCTCAGAATTCTTGACCTCCAAAACTGTGAGAAATAAATTTCTGTTATATATAAGCCACCAAGTGTATGTTATTTTTGTTGTTGCAGCAAAAATAAACCAAGACATTAATTTAGATTAGAAATTTATAAAGATCATTTAGAATACATTTTAGAACATATTTTTCTCAAAAATGTGTATCTATTATCTTCTTTCTCTCTTCAAGGACTCTAATTACCTTTGTGTTAGTTCCTTTAAATTTTCCCCATGACTTACTTATACTCTTTAAAAATTATTAAATTTATTGGGGTGACCTTGGTTAATAAAATTATATATTCTTCAGATGCACAATTCTATAATACACCATCTGGAGGTTGTATGTTCACCATCCATAGTCAAATCTCTTTCTGTCACCATTTATCCTTGCTTTTTACTCTCTTCCATCTCTTCCTACCCCCTAAATTTCTCTGGTAATCCCCATGCTGTTGTTGGTGTTTATGAGGTTTTCCTTTAATAAACAAAATTTGTGGGTGTGTTTTATTTCTGTCTTCCAGTTCACTAACAACATTTTGCAATAGCTTATCTGTTGTTTATTCCATCCAATGTAATTTTTATCTCACACATTATTGTTCCTCTCTCCAGCAGTTCAGCTTGGGTTTTCTTTTAACTTTATAGATCTAGTAAATTTTTTGAACATCTGAAATAGTTATAACTTCTATTTTGTCTATTAACACCTATAGAACTAACACTAAGTTCTGTGTTAATTTTAATCTATCGATTTTCTGTTCATTATGAATTGGATTTTACTGCTTCTTTCCAATCTTGGTAATTTTGATTGGATGTAAGACACTGTGAATTTTAGCTTGTTCTGGGATGAAGGTAAGATCCTTGTAAACAATTTGACCCTTTTGAATCTTGTTTTTAAGATTTGTTTCCTGGAATTGGATCAGATTTTAGCCCAGTGCTAACTATTCCTTATTTTGGGGACAGGACTCTTCTGGATCCTATACCCTATATCAACAGAATTAATAAGGTTTTCCAGTCTGACTCTTCTTACCCATTTGAACACTGGGTATTGTTTTTGCTAATCATTTCATTTCATTTAAACATAATAGATATTATGATTAGAGGGAGAAGAGCCCTTCTTTACCTCTGCTGGTGGACACATTGAAAATTCCCAAGAATATAAAGTAGTCACTTTCCTTATTAATATCTTAGACAAAACAATTTCTCTCTTTTCCTTCAATAAGATAAATACCTCAATATGCTCTGACTTAATCCTGCTTTCTACGTTGATGTTATCACATTTGTTAGAATTAGATTGTAACTGATATTTTTTCTTTCCTCAAATTATTCTTGCCCTCATAAGTGGGCAAAATACAGATTAGATTGTTATAAAATTATAGTTTAACTTTTCTCCTTTAACATTTGAGAATGCACTCTTTGTCATTTGTATTCAATGTTGAAGTTGAAAAATGTTTATCTAAATTTTTATTCCTTTGAATATCGCATTAACATAGCTACTTAAAATGTGGTCCACAAACAAGTGCCTCTATATGGTAAAAACTGTTTTTCAGCAGTTGCTTAAGAGACAAATACAGACATAGAATATCATAAAATCTTTAGAGAAAATTGACAGTTTAAATTAAGGCATAGTGAATCTAGTAATAATTACCACTTGTAATTGTGTATCTTTGTTTCTTATCCACTTGATTATCTAGTAACTTATCAAAAAATTATTATTTTCCGCATATTGTTTAAGAAACACTGCTTGAAGAGATGAAAATATGGTGGCAGAGTAGCTAGCAGCCCTGTTCACTTGCTATCAACCTGAATTTGAAGTGAAAATATAGAATGAAAAGCAAAGAAGTGAGGTAGTGATTGTGAACATGGATGCAGAGACTGAGCAGAAGCAGACATGGGGATGGAGCAAGAGGAGCCAAGAACCAGTGCAAGCACGGCTTCTGAGAGCCAACTACTGGTGCTTCCTAAGCAGGGCCTATCCTAGCGGCCCAGCCCAGCACTTCTCGCTGCACAGAGTAGAGACAGCTGTGGATCAGCTCAGGAGCAGTGAGCTACCAGGGAAGAGAGAGGTTCAGGCCTAGAAACTGCCTGCCTTAGGTGGAAGATCACTGGAGAGAGCAGGGCCAGGACTCCACCACAACCCAGTATTATGGAATCACCACAGGGCTCACCCACTTGCCACACCACCTGGGAAAGACTGAGATAGAAACTTTATATTGAACCGTCAAAAGCTTGGGAAACTAGAGGCCAGACTTCACCCTGAGAGACAAAGTGATTTTTGGGGAGGGAGTGTGAGGGGGACCTTGACCAGCAAAGTTCCCCGAGTGCCTCACAGGAAAGAAAGAGACTGCCCAATACAGGATATGTGTGGGGAGAAAGACCAGCTAGTCTCTCTAGTGGAGAAGAGCCCTGAGGTTCCTTCCTCCAAAGCTTTTATTGACTACATAGTAGATAGGGGTAAATAGAGTGCACATAAAGATTATTAATCAATGTCATATTATGCTGATTATACAATAGATACATTTTTAGTGATAACAGTGAGAAGAACAGCATGCTGTCCTGCAGGTCAGGGTCTGCTGGATACAAAGGTGCCAGATGGCCATATAGTAAGGAGGTGACTTTGTCCTGTGCTTTGATCATAAACATCTAGTATATATTATTCTTATTGAGCAGGCTTTGAGGGGACAAACTACATTCCTAAGACCTGATCCTTCCTGTGGAAACCTCCAGGTTAGTCCTTGGTTCTTGCATGCCTCCCAGCATTAGGTCAGGTCCTAAAGGGCCACTATTTCAGGCCTGGCCTGTGCAGTGGCTACAGACTCTGAAACCAAGCCTGGCAGTTCCCTATAAGAGTGTCTATGGAAAATAGGGCCTGGCACTGCAATAGGAGACTCTTAAAAGTGGAGCTGAGGCAAGACTCAAAACTAGGCAGGACCCAGGGTTCACCTGGGTGTGGGCACAGTGGCTCTTCTAAACAAAAACTCAGAGGGACACAGGGCAGATCAGGACCAGGGGGAGGGGCTCGACCCAGCCAGTCTCAGAATGGAGAGCTGATCAGAGAGGAGAATCCAACAGAGCCACCAGTGAGAGAACAGCAAGCTCAGGATTGGGAGGTAGGAGCTGAATGCAGGAGTATCCTGCTAGGGACATTTCCATAGGGGAAAGAAGAAAAAGCTCTGAAAAGGCCCTTTTCAGATACCAGGAACTGCTCAGTTTCTTGGGCTAACTAGTGCAAACCCTCCCTCCCCCCGCCCCTTTACATAGCTTTCAAACAGTCATATATTGCCCTTCAAGTTGGAGCCTAATACATCATTAGGTTTCATAGTATAGTTTATTTCAAATCTCATATATTGCCCCCTTCTTCCTCTTACTCCATTTTACCTTCTTTCTTTCTCTTCATATCTTGGATTTAAATTCTATTTACCTCCAGCTACAACTTATTTCCATTCCACACTCTTATTACTTCCCCTTCTCCAGCCTCTTACAATCATTTGCAATTGTCATTAGCTATCTCAAATTATTTTTCCTGTTCTTAAAATACTCACATTCACATCCCACCTTTATTAATATTACTCAGTAATTGTGGATAAGATGGTTAATAATATATTTATTCAAGCTCATACCTAGATAATCACTATTTTTGTATTTTAAGTCTCAAGTCTTATCACTCCCCTCTCCTATTCCATCTTGACTTCCTCCTGCCCTTTAAATGTAAAATTTTTAATGCAAGTTTTTCCCTGTCTTAGCTTGGTTTTCATTTCACACTTTCAGTACTCCTTTTCCCTCTCCTCCCTCTCCTCCATCTGATCCCCAATCCACCTATATCCTAGCTGATTTGTTGTTGATAGTGCTGAGGGAAACTTTTCTCCAGTTAGACCCATATTATTGTTAATTTTTCTTTTTCTCCCATTAAAGAGAATATGTATATTCTCTTGTGTGTATACACACACACACACACACACACACACACACACACTCTTCTAAATTTAGGCTTAAACCTAATACTGTATGCTTTCCTTCTCTTACTCCACTCCACCTTCCCTCCTCCTTTTTATACCTATGAGGTAAATTTTACTTTTTTTTCTATGTCTCTCCTCTATTCCCCACTCTTATTATTCCTCCTCCCTTTGCCCTCACAAAGTCACTTTTCTGTTAGTCACTTCATATTTGTTTTTCCTTTCTTATAATAGTTTTAATCTCTTTACACCTGTATTAATGTTGGCTTATTTGCTGTGAGTGAGGATTATTTTTGTGAGTGTGGGTCTGTTTCCTAGGTTGTTTGGTTTTTGTTATGACAGAATTGGTACAACAGAATACAACATGTGATTGACAGAGTGACCTTTAATCAGCCAGCCAGAGAGAAGGACCCACTGAAGAATGGCCCAACAACAACTAGGATCCAATCACAACCAGCAAGCCCACATTAACAGTGTACAGGGCATCCCAAGAGTCTTAAGCTCAAGAACTCAAAGGATCTCTACCACTGAATTATACAATTCTCCTGTCACAGAAGGTCAGACTACAAAAATAGGGAGGCAAAGCAGACCAAGCTAATATGCAGAAACAAACAAGAAGAGGCACCTAAACTGGGGAGACAAAGAAACAAGTACCAATCAAAAGGAAAGGGGGCATCCCCAGAAAGACTGCTAAATGAAATTAAGGCAAGCAAACTGTCAGACCTTAAGTTCAAAATAATGGTTATAAAAAGATCAATGAGCTCAGTGAGAACTAGTAAGAACTCCAAGGAAACTACAAAGAACTCCACAGAAGCTACAAGGAACTTACTGCAAACTACACCAGCATAAAAAAGGACATAGAAACTATTGATAAAAACCAAGAGGAAATGAAGAATATAATTGCTGAAGTGAAGAACACAGTAGAAGAAATTAAAAGCAAGCTAGATCAAGCAGAGGACTGAATCAGCAAACTGGAGGACAAAGTAGAAAAAAAATTCCCAGACAGAACAACAAAATTAGAAAAAGGCTCAAAAAATGAAGATGGATTAAGAGAGATACATGATAACATGAAACATAATAATATCCATATAATAGGGATACCAGAGGAGAAAAAGAGGAGAAAGGGATAGAAAATCTGTTTGAGAAAATAATGACTGGAAACTCCTAACTTAAGGAGAGAAAACATCACACAAATCCAGGAAGTACGCAGGGTCCCAATGATGATGAACCCAATGATGATGAACCCAAAAGTGACTCACATCAAGCCACATCATAATTAAAATGGTAAAATTCAAAAGGCTGCATAAGAAAATGGCCAATAACATATAAGGGAGATCCAATAAGGCTATCAGCTGATTTCTCAACAAAAACAGTACAAGTTAGAAGGGAATGGCAAAAAATATTCCAAGCAATAAAAAGCAAAGGCCTAAAACCAAGAATAGTCTACCCAGTGAGGTAGACTCATTCAAAATGGAGGGTGAAATAAGAAGTTTCACAGACAAAAAAAAAAAAAGGCTAAAAAAATACATTTCCACCAAACCATCATTGCAAGAGATGCTAAAGAAACTGCTTTAATAAGATGAAGAAAGAAAGAGAGTAATGCAGGTACAAAGGGAAAAATAGCAATGAACAAGTACCTACCAATAATAACCTTAAATGTAAATGGGTTAAATGCTCCAATCAAAAGGTACAGGGTAGCAGAATGGATAAGAAAACATAACCCACATATATGCTGGGTTATGTCTATAGGAGACCTAACTCAGAATAAAATGTCTACACACACTGAAAGTGAAAAAATGGATAAAATATTCCAAGCAAACAGTCATTAAAAAAAGGTACTAGGGTAGCAATACTTATATCAGAAAAAGTAGATTTCACAAAGAAGGCCATAAAAAATTTTATAATACTTAAGGGAACAAATTAAGAAGATAAAGCCTTTTAAACATATATGCACTCAATATAGGAGCACCTAATTATATAAGAAAAATCTTGGAGGATTACAAGAAGAATATTGATAGCAACACACTCATAGTAGGGGATTTTAACATCCCATTGTCAAAAATGGACTTACCTTCCAAGCAAAGAAACACCAAGGATATTGTGGCATTGAATAGCACTCTAGATGAAACAAACTTAATTGATATATACTACAAAACTTTACTTCAAGGAAGCAAAATACACATTCTTCTCAAATGCACATGGAACTATCTCAAAGATAGAACACATGATAGGATACAAAGAAAGCCTCAACAAATGCAAGAAAATTGAAATTATATCGAGCATCTTCTCAGATAACAATGGCTTGAAACTAGAAACCAACCTCAAGGAAAAAACTCAAAAGCATTCAAATTCATGGAGACTGAAAAACATGCTTTTAAATAATGAGTGGGTTATCAGTGAGATCAAGGAAGAAATAAAAAACGTTTCTGGAAACAAATGAAAATGAACAGAAAACAGCCCAAAACCTATGGGGCACAGCAAAGGCAGTCCTGAGAGGAAACGTCATAGCAATACACACCTACATAAAAAAGATAGAAAACTCTCAAATATGCAACCTAATCCTATAGCTACAAGAATTAGAGGAAAACCAACAAACAAAGCCCAAGTGAGTAGAAGGAAGGAAATAATCAAGATCAGAGTAGGATTAAATGATACAGAGACTAAAAGGGCAATTCAAATAATTAGTAAATCCAGGATGTGGTTCCTTGAAAAGATAAACAAAATCAACAAGCCTTTAACCAGACACATCAAGAAAAATAGGAAGAGGACCCAAATAAATAAAATCAGAAAGAAAAGAGAAGTAAAACTGATACCAAGAAATACAAAGAATTGTAAGAAATTAGTACAAAAAACTACATGACAAGAAATTTGTCAACCTGAGTGAAATGAACAAGTTTCTGCAAACATATAATCTTCCAAAGCTGATTCAATAAGCAGCAGAAAGCCTGAATAGATCAGTAACAACAAGTGAAATTGAAGCAGTAATCAAAAACTCCCAGCACACAAGAGCCCTGGACCAAATGGCTATACAGGTGAATTTTACCAAACATTTAGGGAAGAACTACTATTATCTCAAACTATTTCAAAAAATCCAAGAAGAGGAAAGACTCCCAAACTCTTCCTATGAGGCCAGAATTATTCTAATCACAAAACCAGGTCAAGACACAAAAAGAAAGAAAACTACAGGCCAATATCTCTTGATGAACATAGATGTTAAAATCCTTAACAAAGTAAGGGCAAACTGGATCCAGAAATGCATTAAAAAGATCATACACCATGATCAAATGGGATTCATCCCAGGGATGCAAGGATAGTATAATATTTGCAAATCAATCAATATAACACACCACATAAACAAAATGAAAGACAAAAACCATATAATATCAATAGATGCTGAAAAAGCATTTGATAAAGTATAGCACCCATTTATGATAAAAACGGTCAGCAAAGTGGGAATAGAAGGGGCATACCTCAACATAATAAAGGCCATATATAGAAACTTGCAGCTAACACCATACTCAATGGGCAATAACTAAAAGCATTCCCCTTAAGATCAAGAACAAGAGAAGGCTGTCCACTCTCTCTACTTCTCTTCAACATCGTTTTGGAAGTTCTATCCATAGTGATCAGACAAGAAAAAGGAATCAAAGGCATCCAAATTGGAAAGGAGCAAGTAAAATTGTCATTATTTGCAGATGACAATGATAGTGTACATAGAAAACCCTACATTGAAAACCCTATAGACTTCACAAAAAACCTACTTGACCTAATAAGTGAATTTAGCAAAGTAGCTGGATACAAAGTTAATATCCAGAAATTGAAGGCATTTTTGTACATCAACAATGAAACATCAGAAAGAAACTGGAAAAAAATTCCATTTTCTCTAGCAACAAGAATACTTCCTTACCAAGGAGGTAAAAGACCTGTACTCGGAAAACTACAGAACACTGAAAAAAGAAATTAAGAAAGATACAAATAAATAAAAGCAAGCTTCATGTTCATGGATGGGAAGAATTAACATCATTAAAAAATTCATACTACCCAAAGCCATTTATAGATTCAATGCAATTTCTAATAAAATATCAACAACATACTTAATGGATCTAGAACAAATATTTCAAAAATTTATATGGAGCTAAAAATGACCCCAAATAGTCACAATAATCTTGAGAAAGAAGAACAAAGTAGGAGGAATCACAATACTGGATATCGTATTACAAGGTCACCGTAATCATAATAGTCTGGTACTGGCATAGGCTAGACATGTAGATCAATGGAACAGAACAGAGAGCCAAGAAATAAACCCAAGTCTTTATGGTCAATTAATATTTGACAAAGGGGGAAGGAGCATAAAATGGAGTGAAAATAGTCTCTTAAACAAGTAGTGTTGGGCGAACTGGGCAGGGATATGCAAAAAAAAAAAATTAATAAAGCTAAATGACAAACTTACACCATATACCAGAATACTCAAGATGAATAAACCATGCCACCATCAAAGTCCTAGAGGAAAATACAGGCAGTAAAATTATAGATTTCCCATGCAGCAATATTATCAATGATACTTCACCTAGGGCAAGGGAAATAAATGAAGGAACAATAAACAAATGCGACTACCTCAAACTAAAAAGTTTCTGCTCAGCTAAAGTAAACATCAGCAAATGAAAAGGGAACCAACTATATAAGAAAACATATCTGCCAATGATACCTCAGACAAGTGTTTATTCTCCAAAATATATGAAGAACTTTTATGACTCAACACAAGGAAGACAAACAACCAATTAAAAAAATGGGCAAAGGGCCTGGACGGACAATTCTCTGAAGAGGATATACAAAGGACCCACAGGCATATGAAAGAATGCTCAACATTACTATCTAGCAGAGAGATGCAAATTAAAACCATGAGATATCACCTCACACTTGTCAAAATGGCCATCATTAACAAATCAATAAACAAGTGTTGGAGAGGATGTGAAGAAAAGGGAACCCTAGTGCATTGTTGGTAGGAAGGCAGACTGGTGCAGCCACTGTGGAAAACAGTATGGAATTTCCTCAAAAAACTAAAAATGGAATTGTCCTTTGATCCAGTGATTCCACTGCTAGGACTATATCCAAAGAACTCTAAAACACCAATCCAGAAGAACCTAATCACCTCTATGTTCTTAGCAGCACTATTTATGATAGCCAAGTGATGGATATAGCCTAAGTGCCCATCATTGGATGAATGGATCAAAAAACTGTGGTACATTTATACCATGGAATACTACACAGCAGAAAAAACAAAAGGAACTCCTACCTTTTGTGACAGCGTGGATGGAACTGGAGAGTATTATGCTTAGTGAAAAGAGCCAGGTGACAAAAGACAAATATCATATGATCACACCTAATACAGTACAGTAATGAACAAAACAAACAAGAAAAATAGAACCAGAGACATAGAAACAAGGAACAGATGGACAGTGGCCAGAGGGGACGGGGAGGAAGGGGAAAGGAAGGAGAAGAGTTCAATCAAAGAACTAGTATAAATGAGCCATGGACATGGACAACAAGTTGAGAGTTGACTATGGAAGAGGGGGTGTAGTGTGTGGGACAGGGAAGAGCAATGGGAGAAAAGTGGACAATTAAACAATAAATCAATTTAAAAATGTGTAACAACAGCAGCAACAACAAGAACAAAAGAAACACTGTTTGATGTGGTCAGAAACTCTGGTCATTCAGACTTATAGGGACTTAGGCCAAGATGCCTCAAAATCAGAGGACTTGAGGCCACTCATCAGGACTGGAGTCTTGGCAGCATTTACAGAATTTTTTTTTTTTTTTTTCTTGCCAAATGACTTTACTTGAAGCAACAAATTACATATAATTTAACCCAACAGGAAATATCACACTTGGAGAAGAAATAAAAAACAAAAACAAAAACAAAAAAAACCCTTCAAGCCAAACATTCTTTCCAAGGCACAGCACTGCCATTCCCAGATTGACAGCAGAATAAGTATGTTTCAATGAAACAAAGCTATGAGTCCAAGGTCTGCCTTTGAAATAGTTTTCACTTTTTCTCCACTTCCCAAGGCTCAGGAAACAATGCTTGTGGCCTTTCTCAGGGCCAGGTAGCCAATGACAACATCAGATGGCAGCCTCCGAATGTAGGAAAACTCTTCAATGGTGCTGAACAGCAGCTTGCTCTCTGCAGGTCTGTATAGCTGGCAAGAAGACTTGAAACATCAGAATACTTCTTAGCTGTTTTGAAGGATGGAGGAGCATCAATACTGAGGTAGTTCAGATTGTTCAATTGCCATGGCAATGCCATTTCAGAAGCAAGAATTTGTTTTAGGTTCTTCCAGGCTATATTCTTGCCAGCTACTGTACCACCATGGCCAGAGTGCACAAATGGGATCCTTAAATGGCAGAGGTTTGGAAGTTTTTTTTTCCATATATCCTGTGCTAAAATCAGTGGGCACCATTTTATTCTCACTCATGACTTCCATGCTGATACCCTGTGCAAAGCTAGAGGCAGTTACTTTCTTCTTCTTACTGGTGCTATATACCCCAGTACTGCTGATGTGGGAAGGACTGGCTGGCCTCTTCTTGCTGTTCTGGGCTATCCCTGGAATGGCTGTGGTGCCTACAATTAGAATTTGAGTTGCTATTCCTACCTTGAGCCTCACCTAGCATTTACAGAGTTTTAATGGGCAACTATCTTCATGGTAAAGGTTTTTCCTCTAGGTCACTTAATATTGAGCAGATGGAGAAAGCTCCATGGATTTCAGTTTGAAGTAAGGGTACAGTGACTCAGAGAAGGCTTGGTTGAAGGAAAAGATATGGGTACCATCAATCATGTTGTAGAAAGAAATGTCACCATCTTCATAATCCAAGAAAATCACAATCTTTTTTGGACACATTTTTATCTGAAGAGGCTCTTCCAGAAAAATATCTTGGAGACAACAGGAGAGAGCCCTGTATTTACATCCCTTCTTCTCTAAGACTCTGAATTTTTTCTTTGATGGCTCTTCCTTGATGTCTATGGGCTCCTCATAAATGCCTAGAGTCCACTCATAGGTGTCCTCAATGTCCACCTCCCAATAATATCTCCCTGAGGTGAAGCTTTCCATATTAAGTGTGATAAGGTTGCAGTCTCCTTGATTTTTACTAAGAGAAAGATCCTGTGTTTCCTCTCTCAACTTCTCTTTTCTCTCTGGGTCAGAATTATTCTGGCAAAACAATTTATGATTTAGAGTGACAGGGGCTGGGAGGAAAAAAAAAAGAAAGGAGAGTATTGTAAATTTCAGTTAATTATTGTACAGGGGAACCCATAAAATAGTAAATGTGGATGGAGTGGCCAAAGAATACTTCTCTGAATGCACGTGTTGGGGGAGGTGAAGCTGGGGTTGAGCTGTACTCTTACCAGGAGTGCTGTGCTACTTATCTGGTCTTACCTTATCTGAGTTACTAACAGTGTCTTGGCAGAATGTCAGTAAGCCAGTGACTTGCAGTGTTTACTTGGGAATGATCTTTTCTTGCTTTCTACAAATCAGACCTATGTTCCTTAATTAGTAAATGCTTGTGACCTCTTAAAAAAGCAAGTGAGTTACTCATGCAAGTTTTACTATTTGGGGGTCTCCTCAGTGGAGGGGCTACATTAACTTAGGTTTCAAAAACCAAGTAGATTCTACAGAGGAGAAACCTGGGCCTAGGTGCAAAGCTGGAATCACAGCCACAGCTGCTAATCCCAGCAGCAATTTTCTGTTTGGGCTAACATTTACTGACCTTCATGTTCTTTCCTGTCTTTACCAGAATAATGGTGCCTTTATCTTCAACCAGGAAACGATGTTAGGAAGGTAAAAGGGGCCAGTTAGAAGAGAGCTGAGCATAAAAAGAACTACTCACCAAGTTCAAACTGCTCCTTCCTCCAGTCTGAAAAAGAGCAATGCAAAGTGAGATCAGGATGAAAACAAAACACTTCCTTCCCTGACTCACTGCTTTCTCCTTTCAATTCTCCTCACTTCCTCCTGTAAGCATCTCTGACTCTGGGAGTATCCAGAAACTATGCTTCCCACACCCAGTCATCTAGTTCATCCCAATGCTGGGAAAATAAGTTTTTCCAGTCAGGTTTGGAGGCACCTAAAGAAGGGTCCAGTGGTCTAGGTGCCTATGCTCTTAAAACCTTTATGGCCCTCCTCATTAAGGATGAGACTTAAAAAATGTCATTTCATTTCATTTCATATATTTCATTCTTTTTCAACTTAAGACCTCCCCAGAGGAGAGCTTAAGCTTATAACTAAGGACTTTAAATTGACCTGTTATTTTGACTTCTGTAATCAGAATGTTAATTTTTTTTTCCCAAAGACAGGTTACCACATTTGCTTCCAAATATGGGATCTGTGAATTTATTTAAAGATTGGATATTCTTGTAGAGTCTTGGGACAAAGGCTAATAAAAGACATATCCATGATTCTTGACAGGAGCAGCACCATGGTCTCTCACTGAACTTTCCTCCTGTAACAATTGTAAAACACTGATATATAGAATCTATGAATACAGCAGTCCAGAAGAACATCTGAGATCTTGTATTCCAAACTGTTCATCTTAGAGATAAAGAGACTGAGGTCAAAAGAGAGAATGACCTTATTCCTCAGCTAGAATAAAAACTCAATAGAAAAAAAACTCAATAGAAATTGTTTAATCAACTTCAGTTCTTGGGAGTGGCTTCTTTGATTTTCTTTTATCAAAGACTTATCAGACTGTGTGCAGTTCCCAGCTTCCTTTCCCAGTGACTTTAAATTCTATAGGGTCAGAGATAATGATTTATACCACCAACATCCAGCACAATGTCTGGCATATAAAACTGCACACATATACATTAAAAAATGACCTAGTATGCTTTTGAGGTCCAACTCTATCACACATGCACATGTACACTTATAAACCCACATAATACACAGAAGGCATAAAAATAATCAATTCCTTCTTCCACCAGATAAACATACTTTTATAAATGATATTGAGATATTTTCAAACCTTTCAAACATAAATCCATCCCTGAATATTGAACTTTACTTTCTTTATTCAAATAGATGAAGTAAGTAAACTTTTAGTTAATACTTTTTCAAAATATAATACATTATCTGCTCTTTTAAACTTCATTCATAGTACAGAAATGCTGATATAATAGCATATCCTCTATTTCTAAATCTCATCAAAATTGCTCTGAGTTCTGACCCTTCTTCCTTCTCATAGTGGATGGGCTAACAATTCATGTGGAGTCATCCCTATCCAAGTTAGCAGTTGTATCTTCTTTATTCTTGTCTCTGGAAAACAATTGATTACTTTAACCTTGAAATACAAAATGCTACAGATTGAAAATGAATAAATATTCACAACTCGCAAGTGTATGTGTGTTGGTGGTGGGTGTGGGTGTGGGTGTGTTTTGGCTTATCATGCTCAGAATACCAGAAGCACTGGCAAAATCTAAGGCTGGAGATTTACTTACCAGGATATAGTAGTGCCTTCTTCCAATCTAAACAGAACAAATCGAGGTAAAACATTGTGAGACATTTAATCTGGGGCCTCACATCCCACTCCCCCCACCTTATTTTTCTTTCACTAATTATTATTACATCTTTAAATCTTTTCCTCTAAGGAAAGGGAGCTGAGAAAGTGTTAGGCATCAGAACCTGAGGTGGCATGGGAAACCCAGAGTCTCTTACCTGCAATGTATAATTTCTTTCGCTTTTCTGGAAGAAACAACATTTCAGTGAGAGATACAGAGCAGGTGTGAAAAAGAGAACAAGTTTTACACAGGACAGGAGAAGAAGCCGGACTCACCAAGCTCTGTTATGAGATTTGCTGAAAGAGAAGAAAATATAAGTCCATGAAAATGGGTTTTAGCTGCTCCTGAGTTCAGGATGTAGCAAAATTAATTCAATTTGCACTTTTCTTAAGGGCACCATATTTAAGGAGGTGAGAAAGATTAGCAGACTAGTCAAATTTAAAATGACAAGAGCTAAGAAAAGTTGCCTGGGGTCACAGAAAGGAGTACCCATGCTTCATGGGAGTTTAAGATTTCTTAGGTGTATCTGAAGCGTGTTCTTGAAGGATGAATAGCAAGAGAAGATAGTGGAAGACATTTTCACATGAGAACAGCAACTCAGGCTGGGCCACAGACGCATGAAAGGACATGGTGTGGTTTGAGCCACACTGAAGAGGTTTCATGACCACTCCCACAGATCTCCTGGGTTCCCCCATGGTTTTCTCCTTTCCTGGGGCTCCCAGCTCTTTGGAATTCCTGGAATCCCGTGTTTTCCTTGGAGTCCTTTGGCAACCTTTTATTTCCCATCTGCTCTACACAATGTGTCCCCAGGTTTTAAAAATAAACCTCTGATTTGCCCTGCTGCCCCAAATTACCTTTGGCTTCAAGTGCCATTTCTTTTTCCTTCATCATCTGATCTCTTTCATTAGACTCTTTCTTTGTCTTATTTACTTCTCTCTCTTTGGCTTGATGTTCTCTCCAGCCAGCGTAGCTCATCCCAATGAGGAGGAGCACCAGCACAGGGAGTGTTCCAGCCAGGGCCACCTTCCACGGAGACATCTTGGGGAAGAAGGGCTCTGACACAGGCACGTGCAGGCACAATGAAGACCAACCTGGGGGGAGCCCTTCCCTCTCCCTAAGGCTTGCTATAGCCCCTCTGCCCTCCTCCCTGCCCTTAATACACCCCCAACTCTGCCTTGGGGTTTGTGCCTCACTGACCTGGGAGGAAGATGGTTGACACTTTCTCCTGCCCAGAGAGGGGATTCTGGATGGAGCAGGTCACATTGCCTAGAGAACTGTCCATGACCACAAGTGATGCCTCCGTGTAGAAGAGCCCATTTCCATCTTGGGTCTGCGACTCCGAGAGAGAGGAGAGCTTCACTCCTCCCATGTCATTCCATTGCAGTCTGGGTTTTGGGAACCAGCCACCTGAGGAACACAGCACTCGAATCCCGCCATTCTCAGGCCCCGTCATGTAAACATGAGGGACAGAGCCCAAGCCTGAGGAGAAAAGGTATGTGTTTGAGGCATATAGTGTTTCCTGTTCAGGAGTGTCTGAGGCTGAAGGCCAAGCTGCCCTTCACTAGACTGAGGAATAAATTGAAACTCAAAGGTCAAGAAACCACTCAAAGCAGCATTATGCTGACCTGTGATTCAGTTTTGAAATCAGCCGAAGGCCTGTGCACTGCACTTGGAGTGAGAGAGCTTTGGGGTCATTCCAAGAAGACAAATAAACAGAAAATTTAAGTTTCTATTACTTGTCTTTCACTCCTGATCAGGTAAAACTAATGTTTGAGGGTTTTGGTATCTCTCTGAATCAATACTAGTCAATTAATTCCCTGGGATCTTTTGGGTATGAAAATATCAGAAATACTGCTTTTGTTGGTGTTTAAAAGTGAATAGAGTATATAGTCTTATCCTCACTGTCCAGCTTAGGAAATTGATATTCTTCTAGGTAACGTAACATGCCAACATATGGAAGACCACAGGAAATGCCAAGTTAGAAATCCAGATGTTCTTACCTTTCTCTTTGCTTTATGGCAGGACATGTGCTCTGTGCTAAGTTAACATACCTATGACATGCAGCTCCACAACAGCCTCCTGGGAAATATGACCATCTTTAAAATGACAGTGGTACTGGCCATTGTCAGAGACACGGACTTGGTGGATCAGCAGGGCCACAGCCCCCTTGCCGATGGAATCCCTCACCAGCTCTGTCCTGCCATGATACTCCAGCATTTGCTCTTCACCTTGTTCCTGTTCATTCTGGTACACAAGCACTGCGGGGGAGAGCTGGGCTCGGTACCACCGTATGTGCATGTGGGCTGTACTCTGCTCAGGGGACAGCTGGCAGGGCAGAGTGGCATCTTCCCCTAGCAGGACCATGACAGGTTCAGCTGGTCCCTTCACAGAAAACCCAGGTGCTGCATAAGAATCAGAGATAGATTAGAGGAAATGAGGGAAGGGAGATGAGATGAAAGACCTATTAGTATTTCTTTAGAGACCCATACATATTTGTTTCTCATTTGAATTATTTTCCAAAAATAATTAATATCTAATTAAAAATTTACTTATATCTAAAAATCTTAATTTTTCCATTGTATTCCCCTGAAGGGACAATTGTTGATAGTTCAGCCTGTGATAATGTTAGGTGGCAGCCAGGAATGAGTAGCCTCATATACTGAGGGGAAATAAAGCAGGGCCCCTGCCCCAAGCAATCTAATGAAGAATTTAGGAGGCTAGAAACAAAAGGGAGACCTGGGTCATCTGTTGACTCAGCAGGCTTGAGCCTGGTTTGATAAGATTACCAGGCATTCCAAAAATCACAAGTGGAACAGTGATAGTGCAGGAGGAGGGGGAACCCTTGAAATGATGTGTGTACTGCTTCCATGGGAAAGAAACCCTTTGTAATGACTTCCCTAGCTGGGAAAGGGAGGCTTTGTAACTATAGGTTAATCTTAAAGTCTGGAAGGGGGAGGAGGAGAGGAACCTAAAAGATGGCTAAAGTATATAACCCCTGAACCTCAATAATCAGTGCTCTCAGATTAGCTGAGTGCCCACTTGTAGCCTCAACTCAAGTGGATCGAATGCAGCTACCAAAAGACTTACTAACAACTTTATTTTCTTTATATGTGGGGTGTTTAGACTGGTGAAGTGCCTGCCTATATTTTCATGCTCAGGTGTATTTCACAAATAAACTTGCTGTCTCTCTCACTTCCACAATATGTGTTTATCTCTCCTCTGAATTCTCTTGCAAGTAAGGCAAGAACCAAGGAGGGGAACCACTACCTCGGGTCTTCCCGATAAACAATAAGGCATTTTTGCTATGCATTTATATGTAAGCTATGTAAAACCTATGTAAAAGAGATTTATTGAGAATTAAATATGGTAAAGTAGCATATTAAGCATTTATCCTTTTTTTGTGGTGGAGAAGGGGGTCAGAAGGTACTTCTCCCTCTAGCCTCTCAGCACTCTATGCCTAGGAGAATAAATAGATATCTGTGGCCTTGAGTTTTAGGTTATCACATGTTGGAGTGGGGTGGAGGGAATATTATAGTGTATGGCTATCTCAGAATGAAAATAGAATTTATAAGGTAAGGTAGGCTATATTTTTTTAAATGACTGTGAAGGCTTGAATTCACAGAGAAATTGTTTTCCTGAATGGATCAAGATGTGACTCATATAAATAATGGAATACTCAGCCAAAAAAAAAAAAAAAAAAAGAACAAAATTTTACCACTTGTAACAACATAGATGGACCAACAGGATATTATGCTAAGTGAAATAAGCCGGACAAACAAAAGACAAATAACATTATTTCACCTATATGTGGAGTCTAAAAATCAAAGTAAATAAAAATACAAAACAGAAAAAGACTGATAGACCCAGAGAACGAACAGACAGTTGTCAGAAGGAGAGGCATTGGAGGATGGGGTGAAAAAGGTGAAGGGATTAAGAAGTGCAGGTTGGTAGTTATGAAATAGTCACAGGTATGTAAAGTATAGCATAGGGAATATAGTCAATAATATTCTAATAATTATGTGTGATATTAGATGGGTACTAGACTTATCAGGGGAAATACTTTATAAATTATATGCTTGTCTAACCACTATGTGTGTACAGCTTAAACTAGTATAATGTTGAATGTAAACTATAATTGAAAAATTAAACATATTTTAAATAAATAATAATAATTGAAAAGTAATAATTTTCCTGGGAGAGGTACAAAGCTTGAAGGCCAGTGGTTTCAGTAGTTAAGAAGCAGGGCAGCCCTTATCAGAGAGGAGGGCTGGAATCCCCAGGTAAGGAAAAGAGGATGTTTGCAGGCTAAAATGGAAACTTCATCTGAACTATAAAATATATTTCTCTTCAGGTCACTTACAGCCATCTGCTTGAAAATTGTTTTGCCAAAGAAATCCATTATGACTAAAAAGTGATTGGTACCCCTGGGCAAAGTTTGCATTCAGAAGCCCAGGATCCTGTGGATCCTGTGAATGGTAAGAGTACAGGACCTATAAAGGCAGAGGTTTGGGGTGAGAAGTGTTTGGAAAGACATGCTGTGTGGGTGCTTGGGAGGGCTGAGCAGAACGGTAAAGGCGTATAAGTTTAGAGGAAGAAGATTGAGGCCAGTCTGACCCAGGGGGTGAGGATCAGGCAGTCCAGGCAAGGAGCATGACACTAGCTACTAGGTTGGATGGAGGCCATGGTCCGCCTTCCTTTCCTTTTCTGTGTACAACCCAGGGTACAGGTATTACTCAAAGGATATATGTTCTTTACTAATTGGTACAGTATTATTGGTCATACATGTTATATGAGACTTTTAATTCAGAAAATAATTATTTGATACTGCTTATAGCCACAAGGACGTGGAAAATATCATTCTGCCTCAAACATATAGGATCCTTATATGTCAATTTCTGCAATAAAGAACATCCAACCATTTTATTAATAACACACAGAACACTAAATGTTGACAGTAATTGCACCATCATGTTTAAACTTTCCTACATTGGGCCCCAGCTGGTAGCACAGTGGATAAGGCGCCAACCTGTGAACCCAAAGGTCACTGGTTCGATTCCCCATCCAGGGCATGTAACCAGGTTGCAAGCCAGGTCTCCAGCCAGGTCTGTGGCTGGAGGCAGGTGAAAGGCAACCATACATGATGTCTCTCTCCCTTCCTCCCTCCCTCCCTACCCCTCTCTCTAAAAATAATAAATAAAATCTTTCAACTTTCCTACATTGGTATGTATTTACATTGCTTCCAATTAATTATTCCTACAAAGAGCCCCACAATAAACATGTGGTATACATAATAAGTATTCACATGGGAGAGCGTTTCTCTTGGATAGATTTTTGTAGAATTGCTGAATAACATATGGAATTTAAACATTTGATACTCACTACCTAATTGATCTTAGAGATATTACAATCTCCTAGCTGTTTTATCTTTAAATCTGGTATATAAAACGTTATCCTGAAGGCCCTTTTATTTTATAAAGGGAGAACTCATGTCCCAGAAATAATAATTTTTCCAAGGTTATAACCAGATAGAGCTCAGGGATCTTGAGTCCAAATTCTTTGTACTCAGACTGGGCTTTCTTGGCAATGTGGAAATTACAAAGTTCATTTTTACAAACATTTACATCAAAATTATGCTAAAATCACGCATATGCAATAAAAATTTATTGACTAGATAAATATTAGAGCTATGGATTTTATGAGGTTTACTCAGAGTAAGGGATATCACTTCCATTCGTGGCCCAACTCTTCAAGCCTCCCGTTGGCAGCAGACATAGCCTCACTGTCCCCAAGATGTGACTGCCTTTGAGAGGGGGTAGAACCATGAAGCTGGGTAATCTGTTTTGTCATTATAGAAGAGGAGCCACTGAAAATAAACCAATAAATAAAAAGTATGAGGAGAACACTGACCTGCGGAACAACATGTGGGCACCTGGAGAAGGATGAGAGGGAGGAGAAAGCCAGCAGAACAGGCAAGAAAACCCATCTTCTTCAGAGCAGGAAGTGAGCTTGCTTGGAGCACAATTCCTTCCCTCTGACCAAAGTACTCTGTAGGACATGGTGAGAAAATAGCAGAGTGAAAGGGCATATGAAAAAAAAATCCCCTATTGGAACACTTAACTCTTAACACACAGGTTTTTGTCTGTTTCCCCTCACAGACCTTAAGACAAACACCACCAACTCCCCTCCACCCCCTTCAGTGGGTTTCCCTTTCCTGTCTTTTTTTCTGAAAGCCAACCATCTTACAGCAGATATAGACAACTGCTCTCTTGTTTCCTGCGAGCTGTCTTGCTTACCTAGGGATGCACCCTCTCACCAGGACCCTCTGGAAATAGAAAACCCTGAGTTCAAAGTTGAGAAATGAAGTTAAGGCACAAATTTAGACCACTCTTCTTAGCAAATCTATCTTATTCTTTCTTGCATGCATTCATTCTTTCCTTCATTGATACATTATTTATTTCTTTTGACCACAAATAGCTCCTGTGGCTTAACTCCCAATAAACAAGGTAGTTTTCTCACCATGTAACCCAGAGATCAAGCCTTTCCTTTTTCAGGACCCACTTGTCCCAGTGACACACCTGCACATCACCATGCATTTCTCACCATCTATATTGAGCCACGGGCGCTCCTTGAAGCTTCTGGTCCTCTCAGTGCACCTGCAATGCCCAGCTCCAGAGACAGTTTGCACCTGATTGTCCTTGTGGTCAGCATCGCAGGGTGTGGTTGCAGGGGCTGTGAGCAGCAGGTTTCTAACCTGTGCCTGGATTGGGAAAATATTACTAGAAGTGGGAACAAACAGGGCTTTTAGGAAGAACTGGCATTTGAATGTCTCTCTAGAATGTGTCTGATGAGAAAGGCACAATCTGCCTTCAGCTCTTCTAGTTGCTTTGAAAGTGGAGGTAATAAAGGTCATCCATTGACCTTTGTACTGAGCTGAGCTATAGAACAACAGAAACTCTAAAACTGCCTTTGGTGGAAAACACTTAGAGTAGTTTCCTCCTCCTGCCTGCAAAGGGTCGAAATCACATAAGAGAAAGGAACTCTTTTTCCTGTAAGATATTCAGGTTTGTTGGTTATCCCAATGTTCCAATCACAAATAAATAATTTAGAGAATAAAACCAATAGGAGCATTCTTTCTCTCACCACACCCTAAATGACATTAGAAGCTGTGTGCAGAGCTATGCAGGGGGAAATAAGAGGTTAGAAATGGAAGGCTCCATGCTCTGAGAACCCAAGAGCTTTATTTCCAAGAAACTAAGGTAAGGGCTCCCAACAGCGGAACAGAAGCAATAACACAATTGTACAATGCCAGACATAGAATGCACTCAAAAGGTGTTGTCTTTTATTTTATTGATTTTCTATTACAGTTGTCCCATTTTCCCCCTGTTGTCTTGCCCACCTCCACTCCTACAGTTGATCCCCACCCTGTTGTCCATGCCCATAGGTCTTTTACACATGTTCCTTTGAAATTGGAAAAGCTGGTGTTCATGCTGCCTGTCACCTACCAGACCCAATAAGCAGACAAGGATTGAATCTTTATTGGTGCTTTATTCAGATGGTCAGTGATCTGAGAAGACAGCAAGCGGGGTTTGCACCCTAACAGACTGTCTTACATTCCAGTATAAACGGGCCCTTTATATAAGGAGAAGAAAGGCGTAGGTAAAAGGTTTGGAATTCAGGATAAAAGTTAATGAGATAAAAGCTGCAGCACTCTTCCATCTTAGTCCTGGGTGATGGTCTCTGTGTCCTGGGTAGAGGTCTTTGTGTTCTGGGCAGAGTTCATCTCACCCTGGAGTATATGACTCAGATACCATCTTGATTGCTTACAGTTCTCCTGAGGCACAAACGTGAAACTGCTTATTATCTGGAGTCAAGGTGGGTCATTTCTCCAGTTCCTGAAACTATAGCTTTTTACAGACATTGATTACTAAGCTTTTTAACTGTTACCTGGAACTAAAAATTTCCAACATGTGAGTCCCCCATCATCTTGAACAGACCCTTCCCCTTCTTGTCCCCTTTCTCCTTCTTCCCTCCAGTTGCTGTCCTTGTTTCCATGCCTCTGGTTTTATTTTGCTAGTTTGTTTTATTCACTAAGTTCCTCTTATAGGTAAGATCTTATATTTGTCTTTTGCCTCCTGGCTTATTTCATTTAGCATAATACTCTGAAAGCTCCTAAAGTCTCTAGATACAGTGAAGTGCAATCAGCTTTCAAGCTTTTAAGAAATTCAATTTATTGAGATAAAATGTACATACAATGAAAGTTTTGAAATGTACATTTCAGTAAGGTTTCACAAATGCTTACACTCATGTAACCACCACCCCAATCAAAATACAGAACATTTCCATCTATTGAAAATTTTCATGTTCATTATTAGGAAGATCCAGGAAAAGCAACAGCATTTGATGTAAATTATGATAGCTTAGTCTTGCCTATTTTAAAATTTTAAAACCACAAAAAAGGAATCTTACAGAACATGTTTTTGTGTTGGCCTCTTAAGTTAAACAAAATGATTGAGATTCAACCAAGTTGTGTATATCACTCCTTTTATATTTTTATTTCTTCATGATATTGTATTGTCTGACTACACTGCAATACATTCTTCTGCAGTTTTCTTGAGGGCTGCCTCTCCTCTCATGCCTCCCTACTTGGTCCACTCAAGCCCTTTCACACCATGCTACGCAGCCCTTCCTATCTCATCTAGGCTCTGACACCCACTGAATAGTTTAGATCTGAAATATTGGGAAGTGGGAAGGGAACACTGAAGGGGAAGAGTTGAAAACATTATTTGCCTCTTTTGTTTATTTTGAAAGTTATAATATACATTTGTGTGTGTCCCCTGTTCTAAAATGTAAATAGATTAATATACATTTTTAGCAAAGCTGGAAAAATAAATTTGGAAAATTTATATACACATCTTAGATATTTTCCATAATCAAGAATTACTTGAGCAGTCAGTCTGTGGAAAACATTTTGAGGAAATCAGTATTTGTTGTTTATGAGAGAGAGGTAAGAAGAGAAGTGAAAGAGAACTACAAGATATAGTACTGATTTCAAAAAGCAGTTTTTAAAACAGTGTAAATAGCATGATTCTATTTGTTTAAGAAATATGAAAGGATGGGAATCAAATTACAAAAAATATAATGATAAGGAATTTATTTCCAAATGATAGAAATATGGGTGTTTTTACCAGTTATATTTGCTTATTTCTAGTTCCCAGATTTTTCTAACATGAAAAAGTAAAGAGTTATCTGCGTATATATAGTAGATATTTTAAAATAAAATATGAAGTACAAAAGAAAAGATTCATTTGTAGCAGGCTCAAGGTTGAAGAAACAATCAGCATTCTTGAGACTGAAACACTGGCTTCAAATGGTAACCAGTTGGGAACACCAAATATTACATTAGCGTAGACACAACTGAAGATCAAAATATTTATTTATTTATTTATTTATTATTTTAAAAATTTTTTCATTGTTGTTGTATTACATCTATCCCCTTTTTGTTCCCCTCTGTCCCTCTCCCCACCCACCCATTCCCCCCAAAGTCAATCCCACCTGTTGTCCATGTCCATGGTTCCTTCATCCTAGGTTCTTGTCTAAGCTGCTCCCCTTTCTTGCCTCTGCCTCCCCCCTCCCCCCAACCCCTTTCCCCTTGACCACTGAAGGCCTATTCATTGTATTCATATATTTGGTTCTGTTTTGCTTGTTGTTAGTTTTGTTCATTATTGTCCTGTAATGGGTGAGATCATATGATATTTGTCCTTCACTGACTGGCTTATTTCACTGAGCATAATACTCTCCAGTTCCATCCATGTTGTTGCAAAGGGTACGAGTTTCTTCTTTCTTTCTGCTATATAGAATTCCATTGTGTAAATGTACCAAAGTTTTTTGATCCGTCATCCACTGATGGGCACTTAGGCTGTTTCCAGCACTTGGCTATTGTAAACAGTGCTGCTATGAACATAGGTGTACATGGGTTCTTATGAATTGGTGTTTCAGGATTCTTTGGGTATAGTCCCAGTAGTGGAATTGCTGGATCAAAAGGCAGTTCCATTTTCAGTTTTTTAAGGAAACCCCATACTGTTTTCCACAGTGGCTGCACCAGCCTACATTCCCACCAACAATGAAAGAGGGTTCCCTTTGCCCCACATCCTCGCCAACACTTGTTGTTTGTTGATTTGTTGATGATTGCCATTCTGACAGGTGTGAGGTGGTTGAAGATCAAAATATTTAGATATAAAAAATGGAGTTACTGAATTCTTCTAGAATATGATACATTATTAAAACAAAGGGACATTGTAACAGGACACTTTGTGGGAGGGGTCTTCAGAATCGACAGGCCCATTTTGCCAGCTGCCAGGAATGACTGTTAATAACAAAGTTTGGTGAAAAGGAAAGGTATTTTATTTATTTGAAGGGTGTACAAATTTATATTAAGGTGCAATTATGCCGTTAAATCCCACTCCCTTTAAAAATACCCAAAATACACATTCCTGTCTGATTAGGCTAGCTTTAAAACAGAAAAGCAAAAGATACCATCTTTCAAAAACATAACAATTCACAACTTAGCATTCTAGTTATAAATTCAAAGTTTACCCAATTAGGAAAGGACCTTGTGCATACTCTTGGACCTTATACCACAGGTAATTCCCTGTCTCTGGGCAAGCTGAATGTCTCCCTTTCCCCCCTTAGCTCCCTGCTCTCTCAAACCAGGTGAGTTCTTTCCTGTTTCTCAGGCTGAAAGTCTGTTTTCAGGTCATCCAGGAGCGTGAGCTTGTCTGTCTGCATGTCAATCTAGGGGAGGTTGGGGGGTAAGACCACCCCCTCCCTGCACATTTGCCACCCTATTTTAAGCCATGATGGTGGCCTATGGCCTGTGACACAGAGATAGGGTAACCAACGGTGGCCACCTGTGAAATCTCATGTAAATTCTTCCATCACCATTCTAGGGTCAAAAACCCCTCAGATCTTCTTGGGGGAGTAGGTTTATCCAGACTTTTGTCTAGCCATAGATATGCCAAGTACCTCTCTCAGGTACTTCCGTGTTCCACCCCTCATCCCTAAACTGCAAAGAGTGGAGGAGTTTGGCTTTCTTCCACTCTGTAGCAATATAATTTAGGGAATATAAATTGAGTTAAGCACAACAGGTATAGAATTTCAACATTCATCTCATATGAGTTCCCAACTGTTAAGAAGGAAATTAGGGACAAGAATCAGTTCTCTGGATTAAAAGGCCCTTCTGGATTATTGGAGAAAAAAATAGGTCTTTAATATATGAATTTTTATAGTTTTAGATCTCTAAACAAACAAACAAACAAGCAAACAAAAACCTCCAAGCTTCTGGAATCTACCACACATCTGTCATTCAACATTCACTGCTAGAAAACAATTGAATATAGACTTTACTTTTCCTGAGTGGAAGCTTAGAATTACCTAAGGAACAAAACTAAAACTAACATTTAAGTATAAAGCCAAAGGTTAAAAAAAAAAGAAAAGAAAAGAGGAAGAAGAATGGAAAGATCTTAACAAACAAGGAATCAAAAGTTATCTCCTCACAAAACTTCTCTTACACAGAATGAAAGTTGCAGGTTTTGAATGCAGGGACTTGGAACAATGAGGAGGTATAGATACTTCTGGACTCTGTTTACTTTTCCCTTGAGTGGTTTACTTGAGTTGAAGTAAAGTGAAAGATAAAAGGTTTGACAGTGAGTTTTATTTATTATTTTTTTGGAGGGGGTGGTATATTTTATTGATTATGCTGTTACAGTTGTCCTGAATTCTATTCCCTTTGTTCCCCTCCACCCAAGACTCCCATTTGCTCCCATAGTCCCACCCCACCTTAGTTCATGTCCATGGGTTGAGCATATAAATTCTCTGATTTCACCCTTTCCTCTATTATTCTTAAATTCCCCCTGTCTATCTTGTACCCACCAACTATGTTTCCTAATCCCTGCACCATTACCTCATTTCACCCCATCCCCCTTCCACTTGATAACCTCTGAATGATCCTCATACTTATGATTCTGGTCTTATTCTGCTTGTTTGCTTAATTTGTTTTTGTTTTCCTTTTTATTTTTTAGGTTCTGTGGTTGATAGTTGTGAACTTGTCATTTTAATGTTCATAATTTTGACCTTTTTCTTTTTAAATAAGTTCCTTTAACATTTCTTTTTATTTTTAAACATACTTTTATTTTTATTTTATTTATGTAGTTTTCATTTTTTAGAGATTTTATTCATTATTTTTAGAGAGAGGGGAAAGGAGGGAGGCAGAGAGGGAGAGAAACATCAATGTATGGTTGCCTTTCACCTGCCTCCAACTGCGGACCTGGCTGGAAACCTGGCTTGCAACCTGGGTATGTGCCCTGACTGGGAATCAAACCAGTGACACTTCAGTTTGAAAGTTGGGGCCAATCCACTGAACCACACCAGCCAGGGCCTAACATTTCATAAAATAATAGCTTGGTAATGATGAACTCTTTTAGCTTTACCTTGTCTGGGAAGCACTTTATCTTCCCTTCCATTCTAAATGATAGCTTTGCTGGATAGTGTAATATTGGTTGTAGGTCATTGTTTTTCATCATTTTGAATACTTCTTGCCAGCCCCTTGTTGCCTGAAAAGTTTCTTTTGAGAAATCAGCTAACAGTCTTATAGGTACCCCTTCATAGGCAGCTCTCTTTTTTCTCTTGCTGCTTTTAAATTTTTTCCTTTTATCTTTAACCTATGGCATTTTAATTATGGTGTATCTTGGTGTGGTCCTCTTTGGATCTAGCTTATTTGGGGCTCTCTGTGCTTCCTGGACTTGTATGTCTAGTTCTTTCACCAAATTTGGGAAGTTTTTCTGCATTATTTTTTCATATAAGTTTTCAATTTCTTGACCTTCCTCTTCTGTTTCTGGCACCCCATCTGGTTCAGATGTTAACAAACTTAAAGTCACCCCAGAGGTTCCTAAGCCTCTTTTTGTTTTTTTCATTTCTTATTTCCACTTTTTGTGCTGGTTGACTGTTTCTTTCTTTCTTATGTTCCACATCATTGATTTGAACCCCATTTTCCCTCCCTTCACCTTTGGTTTTGTGTATATTTTCCTTTATTTCACTTGGCCTAGCCTTAATTTCTTCTGTTCTGTGTTTGCTGTATTTAAGCACATCTGTCAAGTCTGTAAACATCTTTATTACCAGCATTTTAAACTGTGGGTCTGTCAGGCTGGCAATCTGATTATGTCAGGCTGGCTATTTCCTTGTCACTTAGTTCAGCCTCTGGGACCTTGATTTCTTCCCTTTTTTGGAGCATATTTCTCTGCCTCCTAGTCTTGACAGGCTCCTGTGTACCTCTGTGTTTTAGGTAGAGTTATTGCACTTATTATGTTATAAAGGGCAGAGCCTTAGGTATTCATCAGTGTGGGGACCTGTTTCACCACATTGTGGTGCTATATGTTGGGAAGGGGTCTAAGAGGGAACAACGCCACTTGCTCAGCCCTCACCCCTTTCCCAAGCACCTCCCCCACTTCCTGTATGGGACTGGCATCTCTCTAGTTGCTGCCCTAGTTGTGGCTCCCAGAGTGGGTGAGTCTGTGGACATTTCAGGACCATGGGGACCCTCTAAACAAATGGACTTAGCTATGAGACTAGTCATCTCTTCCTCTGCCCCAACTCCCACTGATTTTCAGAGTCAGAAGCAATGTGGCTTTATTTTCCCGCTGGCATTGGAACCATGAGCCACACAATCTGGTCTGGTGCCAGGAGCACTCAACAGGTGTCCCTACTGTGACTGCACTTTTCATTGGTCCACTATAGTTCCTGACCCACTGCAGCTGCTGTACTGCACCACCAAACTGCATCCTCTCTATCCTGCCTCTCTCCTCCTACCTGCCTGGATGAGTAGTTCTTCCTTCTATCTTTTGTTTGTTGGACTTCCATGAAGCTCAATATTCTGGAATCTCTGGTTGTCTCTAGTTTTGCAGTAGATATATTATTTTTGGTTGTGGAGGGAGATGCAGCATGTCTGTTTATGCCTCTGTCTTAGATCTCTCATGATCAGGAGTTTATGATTACTGCTTCAATTTCACTAGTTATTATTGATTTATTCAGGCTTTATGCTTCTTCTTGATTCAGTTTTGGAAGATTATATGTTTCCATAAATGTGTCCATTTCACTCAGGTTGTCAATTTTTTTGTCATATAACTTCATAGTAATTTCTTACAGTCCTTTGTATTTCTGTGGTATCAGTTGTGATGTCTCCTCTATTGGTTCTGATTTTGTATATTTGGGTCCTCTCTCTTTTTTTTCCTTCTGAATGAGTCTGGTTAAAGACTTGTCAATTTTATTAATCTTTTCAAAGAAGTAGTTCCTGGGTTTATTCACCTTTGAATTGTTCTTTTAGTCTCTGTTATTTAATTCTGTTCTGGTATTGATAATTTCCTTCCTTCTACTTGCTTTGGGCTTTCTTTGTTGTTCCTCTAGTTCTTGTAGAGGCAGGATTAGGTTATTTATTTGAAAATTTTCTCTCTATTTTTAAGCAGGCCTGTATTGCTATGAACTTGCCTCTCAGGACTGCCTTCACTGTGTCCTATAGATTTTGGGTTGTTGTGTGTTCATTTTCATTTGTTTTCTTAATCTCATAAAAGTCCCAGACCAGATGACTTCACAGGAAAATTTTACCAAACACTTAGGGAAGAACTAACTCTTACCCTCTCAAGCTATTCCAAAAACCAAAATAACAGAGAAGACTGCTAAACTCTTTCTATGAGGCTGATAGTTTCCTAATTAAAAAAACCAGGTCAAGACACAAGAAAGAAAACTATGGGCCAATATCACTGATAAAAATAGATGCTGAAATCCTCAATAAAATATTGGCAAAGTTAATCCAGAATAACATTAAAAAGATCATACAGGGGAGTAAAAAGGGGATGGATGTAATACAACAATAAAATAAATAAATAAATAAAAAGATCATAAACCATGTTCAAGTGAGATCCATCTTAGGGATTCAAGGATGGTATAATATTCACATATCTATAAATATAATATATCACATATACAAAATCTAAGACAACAATCACATGATCATATAAATAAATGCTGAAAAAGCATTTAATGAAGTACAGTTGGGGGGAGGGGGGAGGCAGAGGCAAGAAAGGGGAGCAGCTTAGACAAGAACCTATTATAAAGGAACCATGGACATGGACAACAGGTGGGATTGACTTTGGGGGGAATGGGTGGGTGGGGAGGGGGACAGAGGGGAGCAAAAAGGGGATGGATGTAATACAACAACAATAAATTTTTTAAAAAATTAAAAAAAAAAAAACTTAGCAAAGTGAGAATGGAGGGAGTTATAACTCATCATAATAAAGGCCATATATGAGAAACATGCAGCCAACATTATACTCAATGGACAAAAACAAAAAGCTTTCCCTCTAATATCAGAAACAAGATAAAAATGTCCACTTTCTCCAGTTCTATTCAACATAGTTTTGGGAGTTCTAGCCATAGCAATCAGACAGGAAAAAGGAATCAAAGGCATACAAGTTGAAAAGGAGGAAGTAAAACTGTCATTATTTGCAGATGACATGATAGTTTACATGGAAAACACTATAGACTCCAACAAAATCTACTTGACCTAATGAGTGAATTTGGTTAAAAAAGTGGAATATGAAGTCAATATTCAGAAATTGAAGGCATTTTTGTATACCAACAATGAAATATCAAAGATAGAAACTAAAAAAAATCCTATTTACCATAGCAACAAGAAAAACAAAGTACTTAGGAATAAACTTAACCAAGGAGATAAAAGACCTATGCTCAGAAAACAACAGAATACTGAAAAAAGAAATAAAGGCAGATAGAAATAACTGGAAGCATATACTATGTTCATGGATTGGAAGAATTAACATCATTAAAATGTCCATACTACCCAAAGAACTCTATAGATTCGATGTAATCCCTCTTAAAATAGTAATGACATATTTCACAGATCTAGAACAAATATTTCAAATATTTATATGGAACCAGACACAACCCTGAATGGCCTCAGCAATCTTGAGAAAGAAGAACAGAGTAGAAGGAATCACAATACCTCATATCAAGTGATATTTCAAGGCTGCTATAATCAAAGAAGTCTGGTACTGGCATAAGAATAGTCATACAGATCAATGGAACAAAACCAAGAGCCCAGAAACAAACCCAGGCCTTTATAGTGAATTAATATTTGACAAAGTGGAAAGGAGCATAGTGGAGTAAAAATAGCCTCTTCAACAAATAGTGTTGGGATAATTGAACAGGGACATGCAAAGACATGAAACTAGACCACCAGCTTACACCATACACTAGAATAAACCCAAGATGTATAAACGACTTAAATGTAGGCTGTGTCACCATAAAAGTCCTAGAGGAAAACATAGCCAGTAAAATTTCAGATATCTGGCCCTGGCTGGTAACACAGTGGATATGGCACTGGCCTGTGAACCCAAAGGTCACTGGTTTGATTCTGAGCCAGGGCACATAATCAGGTTGCAAGTTAGGTCTCCAGCCAGGTCCTTAGCTGGAGGCAGGTGAAAGACAACAATACATTGATGTCTCTCTCACTCTCTGTCTCTCTCCATTCCCCTCTCTCTAAAAATAATAAATAAAATATTTAAATTTTTTTCAGATATCCCATGCAGCAATATTTTTATGGGTATTTCTCCTAGGGCAAGGGATATAAAAGAAAGAATGAACAAATGGAACTACATGAAATTAAAAAGCTCCTATAAGGCTAAAGAAAGAACCAACAAAATGAAAAGCAAATGAACCATATGGGAAGACATATTTGCCAATGATGCCTCAGATAAAGGTTTGATCTACAAAATATATAAAGAACTTATAGAACTCAACACCAGGAAGACAAACAATCCAATTAAAGGATGGGCAAAGAATCTGAACAGACACTTCTCCAAGGAGGACATACAAAGGGCCCAAAGGCATATGAAAGAATGTTCAACATTAGTAGCCATCTGGGAGAGATGCTAATTAAAACCACAATAATATACCACCCCATACTAGTCAGAATGGCCATCATTAACAAATCAACAAACAATAAGTGCTGGCGAGGATGTGGAGAAAAGGAAGCTCTAGTGCACTGTTGGTGGGAATGCAGACTGGTGCAGCTACCATGGAAAATGGTATGGAATTTCCTCAAAAAAACTAAGAATAGAACTGTCTTTTGATCCAGTGATTTCACTGCTGAGATTGTACATGAATAACCTGAAACACCAATTCAAAAGAATCTATGCACCCCTAAATTCATAGCATCACTATTTACAATAACCAAGTGTGGAAACAGTTTAAGTGTCCATCAGTGGATTGAATGGGTAAAAAACTGGTACATTTACACCATGAAATACAACACAGCGGAAAGAAAGAAAAAACTCCTATCTTTTACAACAGCTTGGATGGAACTGGAGAGTATTATGCTTAGTGAAATAAACCAGGTTAGTGAAATAAGCCAGGTGGTAAAAGACAAATACCATATGATATCACTTATATGTGGAACCTAATGAACAAAACAAACAAATGAGCGAAATAGAACCAAGGGCATGGAAAACAAGGAACAGACTGACAATGACCAGAGGGGAGGGGGGTTAAGGTGGGAAAGAAGAGGAAGGGTTTAGTCAAGGAACTAGTATAAATTGTCCATGGACATGGACAACCAGGTGAGGACTGACTGTGAAAATGTAGTGGAGCAGGCTGTGGAGAGCAACAGGGGAATAATTAGGACTACAGTAATAGTACAACAATAAAAAAGTGAATTAAAATAGAGATTTGGCCAATGTTATCTGTTGAATTTAACCACTAGAATAGAGAAATCATCTGCTGACTTGCTCTGTTTTCTTCTTTTTCTGGTAGCCCCTTCCAATAATGTAGTTGTCTTCAGGGAGGTTATATAGCTTTCCTGCGGTGGTGACAGATATTTTAGTATTTATTTATATAGGTCAGCCTGGGAAAAGTTTAATACTCTCAGCATGGTGGAGGAAGGGGTTAAATAAATATCATACTGAGTCATTCTTTAATTGCCTAAACTAAATTTGAAATAATCAAAATTAAGAGAAAATTTTGAATTCCATCAAGTCATAAAGTGAAAGATTTGATATATCATAATTGCTATTTATTAAAAACCTCTATCACTTCATTTATGTTCTGTAATAGTATGTTACTTTCTGATTAAGATTATGAATTTATTTTTGAGGTCCCAAATGAGTTTGCATTTTTAAAACTCCTCACCTGAGGATATGTTTATTGATTTCAGAAAAAGAGGGAGACAAACATTGAAGTTAGAGAGAAACATCTATTGATTGCCTCCCATATCCACTTTGACTGGAGATCAGACCACAACCTTTTGTGTACAGGACAATGTTCCAACCAACTAAGTCACTCAGCCAAGGCTCATTTACAATTTAATTATGCTCCGTGTTGTTAACATCATTCAACACTTGAAAGTTGTGTGTTCTTAACAAGTGTCTTTATTTGAAAGAGCAATCCTGTTTCTTTGGATGATTCTATCTGAATGTTATTTTTGTTTAAAAATTAATATTGCCATATCTTCAATTTTGTTGGGCTATGTCTGGTTTGTATTTTTTAGTGTTATTTTGCTATGTTTCCCTTTAATTTTACTATTGCTGTATTATATCCATCCCTTTTTTACTCCCCTCTGTCCCCTTCCCCACCCACCAACTCCCCAACAAAGTCAATCCCACTTGTCCATGTCCATGGTTCTTTCATGCTAGTTCCTTCACTAAACTGCTCCCCTTCCTTGCTTCCTCTCTCACCTCCACCCTTTCCTCTCCCCTCTGCCCACTGAAGGTCTATTCATTATATTCATGTATCTGGTTCTGTTTTGCTTGTTTGTTTGTTTTGTTCATTATTGTCCTGAAATGGAGGAGATCATATGGTATTTGTCTTTCACTGACTGGCTTATTTCACTAAGCAAATACTTTTCAGTTCCATCCATGTTGTTGCAAAGAGTAGGAGTTCTTTCTTTCTTCTGTGTAGTATTCCATTGTGTACATGTAGATAAGTTTTTTGATCCAATCATCCACTGATGGGCACTTAGGCTGTTTCCAGCACTTGGCTATTGTAAATAGTGCTGCTGTGAACATAGGTGTGCACAGGTTCTTATGAATTGGTGTTTCAGGATTCTTTGGGTATAGTCCTAGTTGTGGAATTGCTGGATCAAAAGGCAGTTCCATTTTTAGTTTTTTAAGGAAACTCCATAATGTTTTCTACAGTGGCTGTACCAGCCTGCATTCCCACTAACAGTGCACCAGGGATCCCTTTCCCACACATCCTCGCCAACACTTATTGTTTGTTGATTTGTTGATGATTGCCATTCTGACAGGTGTGAGGCGGTATCTTATTGTGGTTTTAATTTGCACCTCTCTGATGGCTAGTGATGTTGAGCATTCTTTCATACCTTTGGGCCTTTTGTATATCTCCTGTAGAGAGTTGGCTGTTCAGATCCTTTGCCCATGTTTTAATTGGGCTGTCTATCCTTCTGATGTTGAGTCAGAAGTTCTTTATGTATTCTGAATATCAAACCCTTCATTGATAGATATGTTTTCCCATACAGTTGGTTCCCTTTGAATTTTGCTGGTGTTTTCTTTAGCTGAACAGAAACTTTTCAATTTGATGTAGTCCCATTTGTTGATTTGTATTTTGATTTCCTTTGCCCTTGGTGAAATATCAGTAAACATATTTTGGTGTAGGATATCAAACATTTTACTGCCTACATTTTTCTCTGGGACCTTTATGGTGGCACTGCTTATGTTTAAGTCCTTTATCCATCTTGAGTTTATTCCAGTATATGGTGTAAGTTGGTGGTCCATTTTTATCTTTCTGCATGTTGCTGTCCAGTTCTCCCAACATCATTTGTTGAAGAGACTGTTTTTACTCCATTGGATGTTCCTTCCCCCTTTGTCAAATATTCGTTGACCATAGAGCCCTGGGTTAATTTCTGGGCTCTCTATTCTGTTCCATTGATCTATGTCTATTCTTATGCCAATACCAAACATTTTTGATGACAGTAGCATTGCAGTATAGTTTGATGTCTGGTATTGTGATTCCTCCTACCTTGTTCTGCTTTCTCAAGATTGCTGTGGCTATTACTGGGCAACTTTGGCTCCATATAAATTTTTGAAGTATTTTTTCTATTTCTGTGAAGTGTGTCTTTGGTATTTTAATTGGGATGCATTGAATCTATAGATTGCTTTGGATAGTATGGACATTTTAGTGATGTTAATTCTTCCCATCCACGAACATAGTATATGCTTCCATTTATTTGTATCTTCCTTCATTTCTTTCTTCAATGTTCTATAGTTTTATGATTACAGATCTTTTACCTCCTTGGTTAAGTTTATTCCTTAGTACTTTATTTTTCTTGTTGCTATGGTAAATGGGATTTGTTTTCTCCCTTCTATTTGTGATGTTTCATTATTGGTATACAAAAATGCTTTTGATTTCTGGATATTGACTTTATATCAGCTATTTTGCTAAATTTGCTGATTAGGTAAAGTAAGTTTTTGGTGGGGCCTATGGGGTTTTGTATGTACACTATCATATCATCTGCAAATAATGACATTTTGACCTCCTTCTTTCCCATTTGAATACCTTTGATTCCTTTTATGCTCTGATAGCTATGGCTAGAACTTCCAAGACAATGTTGAACAGAAGTAGAGAAAGTGGACAGCCTTGCCTCATTCTTGATCTTAGGGGGAAAGCTTTAAGTTTTTGCCCATTGAGTATGATGTTGGCTTCAGGTTTCTCATATATGGCCTTTATGATGTTGAGGTATGCTCCATCTATTCCCATTTTGCTGGTTGTTTTTATCATCAATGGTTGCTGTGCTTTATCAAATGCTTTTTCAGCATCTATTGATATGATCATATGGTTTTTGTCTTTCAATTTATTGATGTGGTGTATTACATTTATTGATTTACAAATGTTGTACCATCCTTGCATTCCTGGGATGAAACCCACTTGATCATGGTGTATGATCTTTGTAATGTACTGCTGAATCTGGTTGGCCATTATTTTGTTGAGAATCTTAGCATCTATGTTCATTAGAGATATTGGCCTATAGTTTTCTTTCTTAGTTGTGTCTTGACCTGGTTTTGGGATTAGAATAATATTGGCTTCATAGAAAGAGTTTTGGAGTCTTTCCTCTCCCTGGATTCTTTGGTATAGTTTGAGGAGGATAGGAGTTAGTTCTTCTTTAAATGCTTGGTAAAATTCACCTGTGTACCCATCTGGTCCAGGGCTCTTGTGTTTTGGGAGATTTTGGATTACTTCTTCAACTTCACTAGTTGTTATTGGTCTATTCAGGCTTTCTGCTTCTTCTGGATTCAGTTTTGGTAGATTATACATTTGCAGAAATGTGTCCATTTCACCCAAGTTATCATATTTCTTGTACTATAGTTGTTTGTAATAATTTCTTACAATGTTTTGTATTTCTGAAGTATCAGTTGTGATTTCTCCTCTTTCAGTTCTGATTCTGCTTTTTTGGATCCACTTTCTCTTTTTCATGATGAGTCTGGCTAAAGGCTTGTCATTATTTTATTTTTTCAAAGAACCAGCTCCTGGACTTGTTGATCCTTTGAATTGTGGTTTTAGTCTCTAAGTTATTTAATTCTGCTCTGATCTTGATGATTTCCTTCCTTCTACTTGCTCTGGCCTCTGTTTGTTGTTGCTCCTCTAGTTCTTGCAGGTTTATGGTTAGGTTGTTTGTATAAACTTCTTGTGACCTTTTTAGGTAGGCCTGTATTGCTATAAATTTCCCTCTGAGAAATGCCTTTGCTGTGTCCGATAGGTTTTGGACTGTTGTGTAATTATTGTCATTTGTTTTCAGAAACTTTTTGATTTCATCTTTGATCTCCTTGTTAACCCATTCATTACTTAAAAGCATGTTATTTAGTCTCCATGAGTTAGAGTATTTTTGTTTTTTTCCCTTGAGCTTGGGTTCTAGTTTCAAGCCATTGTGATCTGAGAATATGCTTGGTATGATTTCAATTTTCCTGTATTTGTGGAAGCTTGTCTTGTGACTTACCATGTGGCCTATCTTTGAGGATGTGCCATGTGTATTTGAAAGAATGTGTATTTTCCTTCTTTGGGGTAAAAGACTCTGTATACATCAGTTAGGTCCATTTCCTCTAGAGTGTTGTTCAATGCCGCAACATCTTCGGTGATTTTTTGTTTGGAAGATATGTCCATTGTTGATAGTTTGATATTAAAATCCTCTACTATTAGTATGTTGCTGTCTATATATTTCTTGAAGTCCTCCAAGATTTTTCTTATATATTTCAGAGCACCTACATTGGGTGCATATATGTTTACCAGAGTTATTTCTTCCTGATGGATTGTTCCCTTAAGTATTATGAAATGTCCTTCTTTATCTCTTTTTATGGCCTTTATCATAAAATCTATTTTGTCAAAGTAAGTATTGCTATTCCAGCCTTTTTTCATGTCCATTTGCTTGATGTATATTTTTCATCCCTTCACTTTCAATCTGTGTTGATCTTTTGTTGTGAGGTATGTCTCTTGAAGGCAGCACATATGTGGGTCATGCTTTCTTATCCATTTGACTACCCTATGTATTTTGATTGGCGCATTTAATCCATTTACATTTAAGGTTATTACTAATTGATACTTATTTATTGCCATTTTCCCACTTTGTACCTGTGTTCCTCTTTGGCTCTCTCTGTTTCTTCCTTTTTTTTTTTTAAAGCAGATCCTTTAGCATTTCTTGCAATGCTGGTTTGGTAGAGATGTATTCTTTTAGTCTTCTTTTGTCAGGGAAACTTTTTATTTCTCCTTTCATTTTGAATGAGAGCCTTGCTGGGTAGAGTATTCTTGGTTGCAGGCCTTTGTTTCCCATTACTTGAAATACTTTTTGCCATTCCCTCCTGGCTTGAATTGTTTCTGTTGAATAATCATTTGATAGCCTTATTGGAGCCCCTTTATATATTATTTGCTGTTTCTCTCTTGGTGCTTTTAGAATTCTCTCTTTGTCTTTGAAATTTGCCATTTTAATTATAATGTGCCTTGGAGTTGGTCTGTTTGGGTTGATCTTCATTGGGACCCACTGTGCTTCCTGAATTTGAGTTATGTTTTTACTCACCATGTTAGGGAAATTTTCTATCATGACTTTTTTGAACAGGTTTTCCATTCCTTGTTTCTCTTCTCCTTCTGGTATCCCTATGATATGGATATTATTGCATTTCATGTTGTCCTGCAGCTCTCGTGAAACCTCTTCATTCTTGTTCAGCCTGTGTTCATTCTCTTGTACTGTCTTGGAATATTTGTCTACGTTGTCCCCCAACTCTCTGATCTGGTCCTCTGCTTCCTCTAGCCTACTGTTGATTACTCCTACTGTATTCTTCAATTCAGAAATTGTATTCTTCATTTCCTCCTGGCTCTTACTGATAGTTGCTAAGTCCTTTTTAATGCTGGTGTAGCTCTCAGTAAGTTCCTTGTAACTTCCTGGAGTTCTTTGTAGTTCCCCTGGAGTTGTTTATAGTTTTCTTTGAGCTGGCTGAGCTCATTGAGCTTGTCTATTATCTTTCTTTTGATTTCCATATCTGATAGTTTGTTTGCCTCTGTTTCCTTTGGTGATCTTTCAGGCGATTCCTTTTTTCCTTTTGGTGATGGACTGATTTTCCCCCTCCTCATTTTGGGTTTCTTTTGTTACTTGTTTTTGTCTTGGATTAATCTGCTTTACTTCCCTGCCTTTGTGAAGCACCCTTCTGTGTTAGGAGATTTGTGGAGTTCAGTGTTGCAGTCTCCTAGATTTCCTCCACCTGTTGCTCTCGGGGCAGCCTTTATGTCATTAACTTGGGCTATCTGGTTATATTTCGGATTGGTTGTATATCTTGCTCATTTCCTTGCAGTTGGCTAATTGTGAGACACTCCTCCTATCCTTCCTCATACACTGTTTTTGAGCTCCTCCTAAAACAGAACCACCAGTCCAGGCAAAATAACCACACCTTCAGAGATATCTTTCTCTTAATCCCCCTTTCGACTGCCTATGAATGTAGCTGGATACCCATACCCTCCAAGGTAACCCCCACTTTTAATCACACTCTCAGCTGCAACTGAGCCAGTCTTAATAAGGATGTAGATATGATAAAACTATTGTATGAGGGAAAAAATGATTAAGTTGACTAAAGTGTCGATAATTTTTAGGGGTGCAAAGGATTAGCAAAGGTAGCAGGGATATGAGAGAGAAAACCAACTTATCTATTCTATAAAAATGAGAAGGGGGAGAATCAGAAAGGCTCAAGTGCGAGTGAACAGTATAAGCCTATATATATATAGTTGCCACATCTACCTCCCTGTTCACCCTTAATGAGCTCTGATTAGTCCAGGTGGAGCCACAACCTGTGTGCTTTTAGTAGAAAAAAAAGAATGTGTACAAAAAAAGAAAAAGAAGAAACAAAGAAAAAAGAAAGAAAGGGTTTAAGCAGCTGGGAATGGGAGGAATACTTAAATTGAGGACTGAGAAGAGTTGTAGCAGAAGAGTGAGTAGACTTTAAAACAAGAGTAGAAGGAGGGTCTTGGATATCTAGGTGGATTGAGATAGGGGAGGAGTAAATATATGTAAGTTGGGATACACTATGGTATAAACAGTATTTACTTAAAATTCACTAATTGTGAGGGTTGGAAGTTACTTTTGAAAAGGATATGTTAGGGATTAATAGTTCATGTAGCTCTAAGTGTAACTGAGGTGCTTGAGATTAGCAGCAATCCATTTCCTGAGTCTGCCTCTTTTTCTTGGTCAAGTCTCTGCAGTCTACAGTCAAGTTGCATGTGGTGGAATGGCAGGGCCTATGGCTGTCACAGTCAGGGCTGATTCTGAGTGCCAGCCCCCAGGTAGGCTGAGCCTTCAGTAGCCTAGCTGGGTTTCTGTGCTGCTGGTGTTTTGGGGCCCTTCCTTCTCTCACTGGTTCTATGTGAAGACCTGCAGGGTGCTTCTGTGGTATCTATGGCTGCTCCTCTCGCTCCAGCTCCTGGAGAAGGTTCCTGCCTGCGATGGGCACCTGGCTCTCCAATGTGAGGTGGCCTGCAACCTTGCTGGCTCCTGTGATGACTGGCCCTACCCCTGCAGCTCCTGGAGGTGGTAGCCCCTGTCTGCAAACAGTGCCTGGCTCCCCCTGCAGCAAAGGCTAACCCTCCAAGCAGTCCAGCTCTTTGAGAAGTTTTTCACTACCACCTCTGTGGTGTGTGTCTGGCTTCCCAGAGGGTCCACAGTGCAGCCTGCTGGCTAGCACTACTCCTCCCCCTCCAGCTCCTCAAGGAGGCCTTTGTTGCCTGCAATGGGAACACCAGTTGCACCAGGTGCAAGTTCCTGGCTTGCAGTTTTGAGATTTTGTGGGAGCCTGCGTGCCAGTGTGGGTGTGTGGGGTTGGGCCTCCCCCCTCTCTGGGGTTCTTAGCTGCCCTCTCCCTGGGTAGTGCAGCGGCACAATTTTCGGCCCTCTCGCTGCCCCAGCTGGTGCACTTTCCCTGCTTCCCTGCTCCTGCTCTCTATGGGTCTCTTCTCCCTTGCCTCTGGCCCAGGGAGGGGCTTCCTCTCAGTCTCCAGAGGAGGCTCTCACACAGTCCCTCCCCTGTAGGAGTTCAATTCCTCATTCCCTCAGTGTCTGTATTCACTGCCCACATTTCACTGCTCAAATTTATAGTCACCAGGGAACCTGGAGCTGTCTTCAGTTAGAGATGCCCCTCTGGGTAGAGCTGCCACTGCCCAGAGCCAGCCTCAGCCTGCCGCCCAGTTTAGAACTGCCTCACCTGCTCTCCTGTAGGTCTTTGCAGCCTCTGAGCTATGCACCCCTGAGTCCAAATGCTTAGTGCTTCAATTCTTAGGGACCTGCAGACATCTTGTGCTCCCTATCCTACCCTCCAGCTGCTCTGGCACTCAAGAGCACCATCAGCACTGCTCTCTACTCTGTCGCCATCTTTTCTCCTCCGTGGGTTTTTGTCTGATTCTTTTGAAATTCTGACTGTGGCCCAGAAGGAGAAGACACTGACCCATGTGAGCTCTTCTTCCCCGGCCACGCTGTTTGGTGAGCAGAGAGGGAGGTCCAGCCTCAGTCTGGCAGAGGGGATTCTTGCTGGACCAAGGTCATGTTGCTCTAGCAAACCAGGCCCTCCAGGCTCTCAAGGGCTCAGTCAGTTTCCTTTTGAAAACCTAACCTGGTACTGGGTTCTGAGAAGTTCTGATGCTGGGTGAGAAAGTGAGTCAAAGAAGTTTCTGACAGAAGCAATGAGACATGCCTATTCCAATGCAGCATGAGCATGAAGTCCTCCACTAATGTTTTCTAATTCATTCAGGTCTCAGCTTCATAAGAAATGTAATTTCTGATCCCCAAGACTTGATTAAAAAGTCTGGTTTCATGATTTCCCAGCACTCCTTCCTCCTCCTTTATAGAATTTACCATTCTTGCAATTAAAAAAAAATCATGTTTAATATGAGATTACCATGTTAATCATAAACTCCAGAGGTGTGGAAATCCTGTGTTCTTGTTTTCCACCATCTTCAGCCTGAACGCGTGCAGCAGACCAGGTCTGCCTGAGTGAGAGGATGTCTGTGGGTTCACTGGGCCAGTCATGATGTTGTGCTCCAAAATGCACCAGCAGGTGTTCTGAAATTCTTGCCATGGTGGCTTTGTTCTATAAACTCTTGTGGTCATTGGCTGCTGGGAGTCCACTGAGGCCATGCTGAATGCAGACACCATGTTGCCCTGCCATGTGGCCATGGCCATGTGAGTGGAGGATATGGACTTGCAGTGGTTCTGCTCTGAGTTCACAGACACTGTGTTTGTATATTAGAATGAAGTGGAACAGCAGCTGTTAGATTTCAAAAGAGAAAACAGAGTTGGTGAAAGAATACATCACCAAGGGGAGAGTAGCTGTGGGTATCCATAGTCTTGAGATCTCGGACAATGGAATGGAATGGAATGTACACATGGTTTTTTTAAAAAAGAAGTGATTTTGAAGAAGCCATTTTGGAGCTAAAGGTGATGGGTAAGTAATTATCTAAAAATACAGATCACTCTGAAAGAAATGCAAATATTCTGCATTTGATTTGGGGAGGATGATGAACAGGACTGAGACAAAAAGGCAAGTATGTTTCAAACTGTTTCATACCTTAGACATGGAAGTTGACCCCAAATCTTATTTATTTATACATATATTGAGCTGTACTTTGAAATTAAACCACTTCCATAAATATCTACCAAAAGTAAATTATTTCCCTCTTATGTCTCTCCTACACATTTGGAAGGAAAGTGCCATCATTACCAAAACATACCATTACTCTCAAGGACCAGAATCCCATTTGGCTACTGTGATGGACTGACACCCAACTGAGCCTGTTAGTGGTCAGGTTTTCAAGGCATTCTTTAGAGGAAGTGACTGTGAGGGTTGTGACAGCGTGGATTGGAATAAAGGAAAAAAAGTTATCATTTAAGAATTGAGGTCAGAAAATAATAAACATTAAATAACTAAGTGAAATACAAGTAGAGAAACCATTAGTGATTTTGGGGAGATAAAAAGGCCCTGAAGAGTAGAGCCAGTAGGAAAGGCTAAATTGGACTGAGGGGTTGGTCCATGGAACACTGAACTGGTTACCATGAGTTCTGTCATCATAGATGCTGTTTCATTTAATTACAATAATGCTGGAAGTTTATTATATCAAACTCAATTCAGAAAGGTATAAAATATAAATTGATAATCCTCCCTTTTTCTCTTCCAAAGTAACTACTAACATCAGATTATTCTATGCCCTACCAGTTATCTCTTTCTTTACATATTTAAATATGTAATTATATTTACATATAATTAAAGTTAATAATCTGTGATATAATAATAAAATATGTATTATAAATATTTATAATATTATAAATATTATATAGTTATAATATTTATATATAATATGTAATATATTTATGTAGCCAGTCTTGATGTCTGTTCATAAACTAATCTTAAAAAATGTTTGTAAACTCCTTTTTTTTTTTTTAAAGATTTTATTTTATTAGTTTTAGAAAGAGGGGAAGAGAGAGAGGCAGAGAGGGAGAGAGACATCAATGTATGGTTGCTTTTCACCTGCCTCCAGCCACAGACCTGACTGGAGACCTGGCTTGCAACCTGGTTATGTTGCCCTGGCTGGAAATCGAACCTGCGACCTTTGGGTTCACAGGCCGGCGCCTTATCCACTGTGCTACCAGTCAGGGCCTCCTTTTTTTAAAAAATGATTTTATTTATTTATTTATAAGGAGAGGGAAAGGGAAGGAGAAAGAGAGGGAGAGAAACATCAATGTGTTGTTGCTTCTTGCATTCCATCTGGGGACCTGGCCCACAAACCAGGCATGTGCCCTGACTGGGAATCAAACTGGTGACCCTTTGGTTCACAGGTCATCACTCAATCCACAGCAGCCAGGGCTACGTTAACTTCTCAAAAACAAAATTAAATCTGTGTTTGAGCCTTCAGCCAATCAAGCTGGTGTGAAGTTATGCCTTAGTTTTTGTTTGTTTGTTTGCTTTTTGAGCTTCCTGCCCCTCTTTTTTTATAATTATAAAAATATCTTTGGAGTCTAATGCAGCCCATTTCATTCAAGTTTCAGGAAATCCCATCTAATCCTTACCCCTCAAAGGTTCCTGCTAGGATGTTCATTATCCCAGGCTTTGTCACATCTCTTCATGTTGACTCCAAGAAGATTAGCCACAAATATTATAAAGACTTCTGATGCAATTTAAGAGGCATATGAGTGTGAAGATCTCTGTCTTTGAGAAATCTCCCCTTCACTCTATCAAAGCTTCTTTCTGTTCTCTTTAGGGACACCATTTCTTTGGCATTCTTTCTTCCACTTGCATTATACAATTTCTGTCACTAACTTATGCATTCAACAGTAGAGGAAAAAAGGGTCTTCATGTAGTTACTATGTTAAGCTGAACAAATATCAATGAAGCTGAAATATTATAATTGGAATCCAGACAGGGACAAACAGAGAAAACTTTAAGTAACAGTGTTCAAAACAGAGTTAATAACAAGTAATTATCTGCTCCACCTACCATACTGACATTTTATTTAAATATCTCATAATGATATGTTTCTATAACTACTTTTTCCTTCTTAACAATATATAACACACCAATTGCAAAAGATGTATTCTTTAATGACTACAAATCTTTTTATAATATAGAAATCTCACAATTTATGAACATTTCCATTTTACCATTACAAAAATAAAATACACATATTTTCACACAGGTCTATGCAATAATACAAGCTATTTCTCACTAGATAAACATCTCAAATGATTAAGTTTACACCCTGTAATTTATCAATTCCAGTTTCAAGGTAATCATAAAATTTCTTAACTATGTGAAAAGTCTAATAATTGTTTTAGTTTATAGTCCTAACAACAATTAGTGAGAATAAACATTTATTTACACATTTGATGACATTGGATAGTAGATTTCTTTTGTTTTTATTTTTACTAGTCTGACAGGTGAAAATAATGTATCACAAAAATTTTCATTAGCCTTGTAACAAATAAATTGGATCGTTTTTATGTATCTTTTACCTGTTTGTATTATTTCTTCCTTCAATTTTTATGTTCTTTAATTAACTATTTTTGGGGAATGGGCTATGTTGTTGAAAATATTTTGATCAAGTTTTAGTTTCCCTTTTACTCATAAATATTGAAATAATTTTTCCTAGTTTGTATTTTTCTTATAATTTTAACTGTCATTTATAGAAGTTTAAAAGTATGTTGTCAGAGCTTTCAACGTTATCTTTTATGTCTTGTTATTTTTATGATGCTTTTAGATGAACTCTTATTAACAAAATTGCAAAAATATTTTAACCACTTTCTGTAAAATATACTGTAATTTAACATGCATAGTGAATTTAGTACTTGTCATGCCAGGATAACTGTAGCCAGGATCCCTGCCTCACTGTGCATGTTTTTCTCAAATCATCCTTACATAAGAAAGTGCCTTCGTGTGCAGGTGCTGTGCTATCTCACAGTTCTTGTTGGCTCTGTGCCACTTTTGTTTAAGTCTCTCCCTGTATAATCCCCTGTTGTTCAGGCAGATCAGATACTCGAAGGTGAATGCTCTGTTACTTTCTCATCTGCCACCATGAGAAAAGTGCGGAGAATAAAGGCAGATGCTCTGCTACTGTCTTGCCTGCCACCGTCAGTGTAGAATAAAGGTAGGTGCTCTGTTGCCATCTCATGTGCTGCTGGGAGAATAAACTTGGTATGAATTCCCTCTCTCATGCTCCACTATCATGTTTTGGTCTTGCCAAATCCAAAATTAACCTTCTTGGAGCTAAGCTCCTGTGGAACAGTACTGACTTTAAATGTATCACTCAATGAAGTTTCACAAAGTGAATACAGCTGAGAAACCAACACCAAAATCAGGAAACAGAACATAATTGAAATGTAGGAAAATTTGTTTTTTCTTTTCCAGTCATCATTTCCTCAAGAGTAATCATTATTCTGATTTCTAACCTCATAGATTAATTTTGCCTTGTTTTGACTTTCACGTACATAAATTCTTTTATGTCTGACTTTTTTTCCTGACCATTAAGTTTGTGAGATTTTTCTATGTACTTACTTGCATGTATTTGTAATTCAGTTCTACCTCTTTTATTGCTTTTTTTTTAACATTGAAATCTTTAATCCTTAGAGATCTTTGACATAAATGCTCATGGAATTCTTAAAATATTTTTCCTAAAGTTTATTCAGATATCCCTATAATAATGAATAATGTAGAAAACAAATGCATTATATTCCATAAACTTTTCATAGATACCAATATAAATTCTGAGTTCTCTATATGGTTATAATGATTTGTCTGTCCATTTCTTTGATAATAACATAGCATCTCCATTTCTAGAGCTTCATATTCTGTTAAAAATGTTTTTAAAATTATAACTTCTTTCTTATTTAAATATATTAGGCCTCTTAAATTAATATTTCTTATTTGAGTCTATCTAGTAAGATATCTATAGGTTTATTTTTATCTATTTGCTTTTTGTGTATCTTTAATGGGAATAAGCCAAATCCATTAGTTCTTGAAGGAAAGAGTGACAAATTCAGCTGAGACATATTACTGTGATCTCCCAGTAAGAGGTCAAAGATTTTCACATTCCCAGAAATAACATCATAGGAGTAACAGCCTTTTTTGGTACCTTTCCCATATCAGTTCATTGAATGATAAGTATAAAGACAAGTCCAATGTTTAGAAGCAGTTAGTTGACTATATAGTTATACTTATCTTCCATCTAGCTGACCTTTGTCTAGTACAACCACTCCTATCTCAGGAATGGGCAGCCCTTCCTGTTCCTTTTTTCTCAACATGAGTATAGTTTTTATTTTATTTCAACTTGGAACATTAATGGTTGTATTATTCTAGGAGGTACAAGGTCTATTTGGTGATTAGTACTTGCTCCCTAGGTTTTGATCTGCTTCATTTGGCTTAGAAACAATTTCACCCATGTACATTCATTTCTCTTCTTTAAAGAAATTTAAAAGCCCCCAATATTAAGGATTATCTTTCAGATCACTTTCTATTTTCTAGAAGTGTATCCTTCCCAGGCAGAGCAGGGTCTGATAGTAAAAATGATAGCTATATTACAATTTTCAACCAAAAAAGAAAAGTTGATGTAGTTGGGTTCCTAATATTTTCTACATCTAAGGAATTGGAGGAGGACTGAGTTGGACATGAGAAGATCCATACCATGAGATACAGAGTTTTCAAAAGACAAAATAATATGTAGTGTTAGAAACCAAGGTAGTCATTATTCTCAAAGAGACAGTGGATTATTCTAGCATCTGGAAATATGATGTGTTGATATACATGCTGGGGATATAGATTCACAAATGGACCCAGCCTATGCTCTGTTGAAGATGAGAGGTGGTAAAGGCAAAAAGAAAGGGGTGAGAGTAGTAAGTAAAGCATATGAGATCAAAGATGGCGACAGAGCAGAGAGCAGTGCTGATGGTGTTCTAGAGTACCAGAGCAGCTGGAGGATAGGATAGGGAGCGCAAGATATCTTCAGGTCCTTAGGATTTGGAGCAGTTGGCGTCTGGACTTGGGGGAGCACAGCCCAGAGGCAGCAGAGACCTGCAGGAGAGCAGGTGAGGTGGTTCCGGGCCAGCCGGGGGACCGAGGTCGGCTCTGGGCAGTGGTGGCTCTATCCAGCGGGGCATGTTTAACTGAAGCCAGCTCCAAGCTCCCTGGCAACTAGAAATCTGAACAGCGAAGTGTGGGCAGTAAGAGCAAACTCCAGAGGGAACGAGGAATTGAATTCCTGCAGGGGAGGGACCATGTGAGAGACTCGCTCTGGCAACAAGGAGAGAAAACTTCTCAGTGGGTCAGAGGTGGAGGAGAAAAGTCCGGCGGGGAGCAGGAGCGGGGAAGTAAGGAAGTGTACCCGCTGGGGTGGCAAGAGGGCTGAAAACGGTGCTGCTGGGCCACTGGGGAAATAGCAGCTTGAAGCCCCTGCAAGCGGGGAGGCCCAGCCCTTCGCAACCACACAGGCCCCCAGGCTCCGCAGAAACTCCAAACTGTGAGCCCGGAACTTGTACCTGGGGCAAATGACCCACCCATTGCTGTGGGACAAAGGCTGCACAGCAGATGCACTGGGAGGGGCGCATCACAGAGGCAGCATGAAGGACTCCTTGGAGAGCTGGTCTGCTTGGAGGATTGACTCTCACCCGGGGAAGCTGGGCAGTGTTGGCAGATGGGGGCTGCCTGCTCCGGGAGTTGTGGGGGCAGGGCCAATCATCACAGGAACCAGAGAGGTTGCAGGCTGCCCTGCAGGGGTGCCAGGTGCCTATCACAGGCAGGAACCTCTGCCAGGAGTTGGAGGGGACACCATACGGGTCCCAGAACACCAGCAGCCTAAAACCCAGCTAGGCTACTGAAGGCCTAGCCTACCTGGGGCCTCACACTCAGAATCAGCCCTGACTGTGACAATCATAGGACCTGCCACTCCAATACCAGCTAGACGGTAGACTGCAGAGACCTGACCAAGAAAAAGAGGCAGCCTCAGGAAAGGGATTGCTGCTAATCTCAAGCACCTGAGTTATACCGAGAGCTACATGAACTATTAATCCCCAACATATCATTTTCACAAGTTACTTCTCACATATTTTTAATCCCCCCTATCTCAATCCACCTGAATACCCAAGACCC
>PVIW01006812.1:58101-81646 GCA_004026585.1 Noctilio leporinus | reverse complement strand
CTCCCTCCCTCTAAAAGTCAATAAACATTTTTTAAAAATCACTGTTCACAGACTTTTGAAAAGTATAGGCTAGTCACAAGTAGGAAATACATTTTTACATTTTATTTTATTGTTGTTTTATTACATCCATCCCTTTTTTCCTTCCCGCTGTCCCCTTCCCCACCCACCCACTCCCCCCAAAGTCAGTCCCACTTGTTGTCCATGTCCATGGTTCTTCCATACCAGTTCCTTGACTAAACTGTTACCCTTCTTTGCCTCCTCCTCTCCCCTCCCATCTCCCCACTTCCCTCTGCCCACTGGAGATCTATTCATTGTATTCATATATCTGGTTCTGTTTTGCTTATTTGTTTGTTTTGTTCATTATTGTCCTGAAATGGGTAAGATCATATGATATTTGTCTTTCACTGACTGGCTTATTTCACTAGAATACTTTCCATTTCCATCCATGTTGTTGCAAAGGGTAGGAGTTCCTTCTTTCTTTCTGCTATGTAGTATTCCATTGTGTAAATGTACCAAAGTTTTCTGATCCAATCATCCACTGATGGGCACTTAGGCTGTTTCCAGCACTTGGCTATTGTAAATAGTGCTGCTATGAACATAGGGGTACATAGGTTCTTATGAATTGGTGTTTCAGGATTCTTCGGGTATAGTCCTAGTAGTGGAATTGCTGGATCAAAAGGCAGTTCCATTTTTAGTTTTTTAAGGCAACTCCATACTGTTTTCCATAGTGGTTTCACCAGCCTGCATTCCCACCAACAGTGTACCAGGGTTCTTTTTTCCCCAGTTTTTTAACATGTACAATTAGTGAAGGATTTTTAAATCACAGTAATATACACACATATGTAGATATGTTAGTAATACACATATAAATGTGAAAAAATTAATGGGCAATAGGAAGGAAAAGGCATTTCACAGAAGAAAAATGAATAGCCACTAAGTAATAGTCAACAGGGAAATGCAAATTAAAACTACTTTGAGAAATGTATAAAACTTGGACAATGCCTAATATACCCCTGCAATACTGTATGGCAGAGGTCAGCTAACTTTCTGTGAAAGGTCAGATAGTAAATGTATTAGGTTTTTCGGGCTATCCAGTCTCTGTGGCAGTTATTCAACTTCGCTTTTGTAGCGAAAGAACAGCCTTAAACCGTATGTTCATACATCAACATGCATGAATCTTAAAAAAATAATGTTGGATTAAAAATGTAGCAGAATATATTATATTACAATGTACAATCCAGAGGTGGTCCGTAAGGGTACATATTTATGGGTTTTTATGAAGGTTACTAAAACTTGACTAATTTTGAATTCTGGTCCTTGGAATTCCGACCTTAACAAAGTTTGTGTGAGTTTGGCCAAATTACCAACTTTTTAAAGTATTGGTTTTCTTATCTGTAAGATGTTGAACATAGTATTACCTAACTTATTGGTTTGTTGGGAGGATTATGTTATATAGTGTCCCAAAAGTGCTGAGCACATAGTAAGTGCTTAGTAATTGTTGCTGTGCTTTCTTTCTTTTCCTTTAATTTATATCCCTATTAAAAGAAAGGATAACCTTTCCTCCTCTGAGAACTCTTTTAAAGCTTTAAAATCTGGCCTTGCACTGCAAATGGCTGATGTGGCTAGTGGTAAAGCTTGAAATGTCCTCACCTTGAAGTGTGGAGTAATGTTTCGTTTCTTTTACTTAACACAGTTTTGTGAGACCTGATGTTTGTGTCATGTTTGAATCATCAGACTCACTATAGCTTACAAAATGTTTGACAAAGATAGCTTTGAGCGTCACTTGATCCTTTCTTTCTTTAGCATCGTGGAAAAGTCCGTTCTCAAAACTTAGTCCTCTTTTTGGCTTGTATACCTTCTCTGGCCTCTCAGAGCTTTCAGTTCTCTAAATGCTGAGGTTCAGCCTGCCTCTAAAACTTAGGACTCAGTCGGTTTCCTCAGCTGAGAAAGGAAGATGAGAAAAAAACTTGAAAAGGACAGTTAGGATAAAATTTTCTAATGCATAATCATCCTTAGGAAGAACCTCCTACCCGTAGATTCTGATTAATTAATGCTAGAGTTGGAAATGGATGAAAAAAACCTCACAAAACTTCATAAGTAGTTCCTCTTTCATTGAGCAGCAATGAGACATGAATGAAATGTTTGTAGCACATTGCATATTTTTATACAGTTGCTTCCTCCATTTTCTGTCTGCTCTTCTCTATACAGTTCTGCCTAACCACGTATAATTCTTTATCACAGATACTTGCTTAAATGTGCCCTCTCTAAGGACCCTGGCATTGCCAAACTCCCAAGGTCTGGTGAGATGCTTGCCATATAGTAAACAGGTGTACTTATAAAACTGAAGGTAACTGAATGAACGTGTATGTTGATTTTGTTGGCAAAACACCAGTGTTTGCAATATTGGCCTGCAAAAGTAGGATATTTAAGTCTTTTGTATTTCTAATTTAGCTTTCAGCTCTCTGAAACTTAACTTTGTACTTAAAAACATTTTAACATATTTCTGAACTTGGTGAGTTCAGTGGAAAAAAAAAACCCAACATCTTAACATATATAAAAGTAGAGGAAATAGTAAAGTGAACCCTTAAACCTGTATCTACCTTTCAGATTCAACAAAGGTTAAGATTTGCCATATATTCTTCATCTGTCCTCCTCAACCCCTAAGCTGAAGTATTTTAAAACAATACAAGACAATATGGCATTTTACCTATAACACTCTTCAGTATGAGTCTTTTTAAAATGAGAACATAGCTACAGTACTGTTATCTTTTCTGATAAAACTAACTAATTCCTTAATATTATCTACTATCCAGTCCATAGTCACATTTTCCTGATGGTCCCAGAAGTGTCTCTTAAAATTGGTTTGTAGATTCAAAACTCAAAGCTACATACTACATTTGGTTTCTATGAAAAATGTTCTTCTTATGAAAAAAATAAAACTAGATATTACTGTTTTTCTCCCATCCCCCCCTCTATTGAAAAAAAAAAATCTCTCCCTAAAGATTCGGGTTCTTTACAATAAAACAATAAACTTTGTTATGTCAGGTGAAGGTTTCATTTCCTTTAAGACTGCTTTGCTGTTCTTTTTCTGGTAATGAGCATGTACCATGTACGGGGCAGAACTACAGTTAACAGCACAGCAAAATGCAAAACAGAAAGTTACAGGTAAATGTTTAGTGTCCCCTCAGTACTGTTAGGACTTTTTTTTAAAGTTGTAAAATTTTATATTCATTAAAATGTATATGCTCTTTGATAATATTAAAATATAATCTTAAATATTTTATGATTATTCCTCTTGAATTTATGGTTATGAAAAGGAATCTGATTCTAGACTTTAAGATTATAGTATGTGTATTGGAAAAATTTGCTCATGAACTTAATTTTTAAATTCTCTAAAGCTGAAGTGGAGAAATGCCATTTACAAAATTTTTAGTTATATTTCTATTGATAATAGAGACAACTGTGCACCTGTTTAGTGTATGTAAAGAAGGAAAGGAGGGATAACTCAAGTATTAAGAGATTTTAGCAGATTATAATTTTGAAAATTAGGTGGAATTTTAAAAATAAGCAGAAGAAATGTTTTAGTTAATATGAATTAAATAGCAGGGTTATTTTAAGGACTTTTAAACAATGTGTTAATTTTCTATTACATTGTTAACATGCTAATTGCAGTGGTGTTTTTGGTTCTGAGATTAGAAAACAAATCCTACAATCTGCTCCCAAAGAGCAGAACAAATTACAAGAAAAGACACCTAGGATGTTATGAGTTAGTATGGATCTTAACTAGTATCAGTGCAGAAGCAACCTGAGGCTAGGGGAAAGCTAAATTGAGGGAATGCAGCTTAAGTCATTCACTGAAATAAACAGCAAGCCAGAAGGTTGAATTAAGATCAGCAGGAGATAATGCAAACCAACCACTAAAGTTATAAGCTAAAAAAAGACGTTAAGGAGAAACGAAAAAGGAAAAAAACCACAAAACAAAAATGAATGTACCAAATTGCTGACTAGCTAAGGAAAGAAAATGAAGTGTTTTGCAGTGGTACCTATGATAAATCCATGCAGTAGAATTTATGATTAACTAGAGCACTTTCTTTCCAGAATACACTAATAATGAACAATGGTTTATTTTGTTCTATCACATGGTAATTAAATATTTCAAGTTATTATCTTGGGCCAAAAATCTAACCCCATCCCAAATTTATGCTTTTATTGATCTGTTGAGCAAAATTTCAAACTTTACAGATTTTAAAGTGTTGCTTCAGTTAATACCTAAGTAACATCACAAAGTAGTTCTCAAAAGAACTTTCAAGTTTGCAATTGCAAAAGGTAAGTAAACTTTAAACTTCCTCTTGGGATACTATTGTCCCTTGATATACTTTTTTTCTCTTTTCTAAGATGATTCGGTTATGGAGGACGAAAAGTATGACACTGAACTCTGGGGAATGCAAGGAGAAGGAAAAATAGGGAAAAGAGAATGACAACAGAGTTTTCATTTAGTCTGCAGGCTGTTTTTGGCCTTTTTCATCCTTAGCTCAAAGCCAGGAGACTGTGGTATCTTACATTCTTGTTTGTTATCCGAACTGGCAATAGCAGTGCTAGTAGCTATAGTATAGTGACTGTCTGCTCCCTTTGAGTGTAGTTGGCCAGTTTCTAGTGTGGGAGTGAAAAATAAATTTGCCTCCCATCTTTCCAAGTTCTTCAGGCTGGACTAATAGTCAAATGAACATGAAGCAGGTTAAGAAAAGACGGTGTCCAAATTTATTACATATATGCATATGGAGGTTACATAAGAATCTGAGACTGGAAGACAGACTGGGCAATTGAGGTTTATATGCCATTCTGGATAGAAGAAAGGAAGGTAGAAGTATGGGACTTCAAAGGGAATGTAGGGACTTCACAGATAAATGAGAAAGCATACACATGTAGAAAACAAGTCCTTGCTGGGCCACCTGAAATAATAGGACACAGCAGGGAGCCCAACAAATAGGCTTTGCTAGGTTTCTCCATCTGCTTCATTTAGGTGATGCTCCCTCCTTTATCTGAATTCCTTTAGGCAGGTAAGGATGGAAGATCAAAGTTTCTTTCTGAGTCTGTTTTTTAATCAGTTTAAAATCAATATTCCAAAAGGCATAATTTGGGGTGGCCAAACTTTGGTGTCCCTCACTAGTGAATATGAATCTACTCTGGTTAGCCACCTCATAAAGTATACATATTGCCTTTGCATTTTGGCTTTATCTGTTAACAGTTACCTGTTGGTAACATTTGAAAGTCTGTTTGAAATCAGAGATGTAACTTTTTAAAAATAAATTTAAACATATATAAAAGTATAGTAGCAGAAGATAAGGACCACTCATGAACCCATCTTTTCCCCATATCTTTAAAAAGATTTTATTTATTTTTAGAGAGTAGGGAGAGAAGGAGAGAAACATCCGTCTGTGATCTGCTGCCTCTCACACTCCCACAACTGGGGAGCATGCTGTGTGCTCTGACCTGGAATTGGGAATTGAACTGGTGACCTTGCGTTAGCAAGCCAGTGCCAAGTCCACTGAGCCATGCCAGCCAGGGCTCCCTCATGTCTTATCTTAACATTTTCTTGTTTGCTTCTGTGTCAGTTATTATTAAAAGATTCCTGCACTTCCACATTCCACCCCCACCAAAGGGTTTAAAGAGAATATTTTCCTCTTAAGGAGATGGCTGCTATGTGGTCATCAAGGACTTTGTCATTTTATGTTTCTGCTTTGCAGTCCTTGGCTTGTAGCTTTCTTTTCAAGGTCATCTCATTGTTTCAAAGAAGGTTCTCCTCACATCTCCATCCTTTGTGTTCACCATCTAGGCAGGAGGATAAAGGAAGGAGTAAGGACCAAGAGGTCCCAGTGAAGCCACTTCCCTTCACACGCTTCTCCATAGCGCTACCCAATGATTTTTAATTTTCTCTTACTGGACACCTTAAATCGGGCAGGCCAGGATATGCAAATTGCCCGTCTTGTTAGCAAGGCAGTTTGATTCATAGGAAAAGGAAAGCGGATATTAATTAGGCGAGCACCTAGCAGTCTGCCACAATTTAGATAACTTTTATATTTACAAGTTCCAATATAGTTGAAACCCTTTCCACCCTCCTTAGAAATAACACCATGACATTCTGAATTTAATGTGTTATTCTCGTGCATATTTTCTATCTTTATGTTTGTGTTTATGAATAATATATCTGATTTTAATATGCTTTAAAACTAGTATATAATAGAGCATACATCACATATTCTGCATATCTGTTACTTTATTCAACATTATTTAGTCATATTGATCACATAGTTCTAGTTAAATTTTAACTGCTGTATAGTATTTCTTTTTTTTAAAAATTTTATTGTTGTTGTATTATATCCATCCCCTTTTTGCTCCCCTCTGTCCCCCTCCTCACCCACCCATTCCGCCCAAAGTCAATCCCACCTGTTGTCCATGTCCATGGTTCCTTTATACTAGGTTCTTGTCTAAGCTGCTCCCCTTCCTTGCCTCTTTGTATTGTATTTCTTATCTATCCATTTTTCTCTTGAGATACAGTTAAGTTGTTGCTCTTTTTTTGCCATTATAAATAATGCTGCAGTCTGTGTACATGTCTCTATATATGCAAGAGAGTTTCTCCAGGGTATGTAGCTTGAAATAGAATTATGGAGTGATAGAGTATTGCTTCCTTCAGCTTTGTTAGATATTGCCAGATTGCTCTCCAAAGTGGCTGTGCCAAATTATACTTGGAACAAAATTATATAAATGTCTTATTTGTTTATTTCTTACTAACGCATGTTTCTTGCCAGTCTAATGAGGTCAGAATTCATTTCCCTGAATACTACTGAAGTTGAGCATATTTTTGTACAGTTATATTCGTTATCTATTTGTGATTTACCCATTCATACCTTTTGGTCACTTTTGTGTGTATGATGTTATTTATTTCAATATGGAGACGTTTTTAATACATTCTGATAACTTTTTGTTGTTGTTGTTGATTATTTCTGTTGTAGATAGTTTCCTTGAGTCTTTGACTTATCACTTAACTATGATGCCTTTGGTTAAATTAAAATTTTAAATTTTAAATTAAACTAGAAATTACTCATTTTTTTTTCTTTTATGGTTTGTGCATTTTAAGTATTATTTAAGAAATTCTTTCCTACCAAAGGACATGAAGATACTTGCCTATATTGTGTTTAAAATTTTTAAAGATTTATATCCATAAATTTTTAATCTACCTGGAATTGGTATTTTGTATGGTGTGAGGTAGTAATTTAATTTTATTCTTCCATATGGGTAAACATTAAATAACCCATCCTTTTTGCACTAATTTGTAGTGCCATCTCTGTCAAGCATTCATCTGAGTCTGACTCTATATTTTCATTTTCATTGGTCTTTTAATCTATCTTTGCCCATTTATCATACTGACTTAATTACCATAGCTCGATATATAGTAGACATGGTTCTTTCTCCTTATTGCCAAAATTATTTTGGGTTCCTTGACTTTGCTCTTCCATGTTATTTTAGGTTCTATAAAAATTGAAGTTCAATTAAAAAAATACATTGAGATTTTGATGGAAACTATATTAAGGTAGATGAATATTAAGAGAATTTACTTTTTAAAGTATATTTTATTGATTATGATATTACAGTAGCCCCAGTTTTTCTCCATTTGCCCCATTCTACCCAGTACCCCTTTCCCTCCAGCAGTCCCCCTTAGTTCATGTCCATGGGTCATACATATAAGTTCTTTGGCTTCTTCATCTCCTGTAGTATTCTTAACATCCCCTTGTTTACTTTGTAGCTACAAATTATACTCCTTAATTCCTGTACCTACCCCCTCCCCCGCTCTCCCCCTTCCCTCTCTCCACTGATAACACTTTAAATGATCTCCATATATATGATTCTGTTCCTGTTCTAGTTGTTTGCTTAATTTCTTCTTTTTTTTTTAAAGATTTTATTTCATTATTTTTAGAAAGAGGGGAAGGGAGAGAGGCAGAGAGGGGGAGAGACATCAATGTATGGTTGCGTTTCACCTGCCTCCAGCCACAGACCTGACTGGAGACCTGGTTTGCAAGCTGGTTATGTGCTCTGGCTGGGGAATCAAACCTGCGACCTTTGGGTTCGCAGGCCGGCACCTTATCCACTGTGCTACCAGCCAGGGCTGTTTTTGTTTTTTAGATTCAGTTATTGATAGTTGTAAGTTTGTTGTCATTTTAATGTTTATAGTGTTGATCTTCTTGTTCTTAAATAAGTCCCTTTAATATTTCATATAATAGGGCTTGGTGATGATGAACTCCTTTATCTTTTACCTTGTCTGGGAAGCACTTTATCTGCCCTTCCATTTTAAATGATAGCTTTGCTGGATAGAGTACTCTTGATTGTAGTCTTTGCTTTCCATCACTCTGAATACTTCTTACTAGTCCCTTCTTGCCTGCCAAGCTTCTTTTGAGAAATCAGCTGATAGTCTTAGGGGAACTTGTTTGTAAGTAACTCTGCTTTTCTCTTGCTGCTTTCAAGATTCTCTCTTTATCTTTAACCTTTGGCATTTTAATTATGATATGTCTTGTGTTAGGTCAGTTTGAGTCTAGCTTGTTTGGGATTCTCTGTGCTTCCTGGACTTGTATGTATTTCTTTTGCCAAATTAGAGAAGTTTTCCTATTATTTTTTCAAGTAAGTTTTCAGTTTCTTGGTCTTCCTCTTTTCCTTCCAGCATCCCTGTGGTTTGGATGTTGGCACTTCTTGAAATGTCCCAGAATCTTCTTTCTCTTTCCTCATTCTTAAAAATTATTTTTTTGTCATTCTGTTCTGGTTAAATGTTTATTTCTCCCTCTGGTTCAAAATCATTGATTTGAACCCCAGCTTCCTTCCCTTTACTCTTGGTTCCCCGTGGATTTTTCTTTATTTCATGTAGTGTAGCCTTCATTTCTTCCCTTTGTCGTACTCAATGATTTCTCTGAGCATCTTTATCACCAATGTTTTGAACTGTGCATATGATAGGCTGTCTATCTCCTTTTTGCTTATTAGTTCTTTCTCTGGAGTTTTGATCTGTTCTTTCATTTGGGCTCTATATCTTTGTCCCCTCAATGGGCAGCCTCCTTGTGTTTATTTCTGTGTATTAGGTAGATCTGCCAGGCAGCCTGAAGACAGATCAGGGTAGAGTGGGATGAGCTGGTAAAGAAAATTAAAGCATGGTCAGCCAAGTAGAAGAACAAGAAATGACCCTGGGAGCCAAGAAGAGGTTATATTTTATTTATAGCCTGCCTATTTCAAAAATAATTTAGTGGGCTAAAATATCAAGTAGAAAGAGTCTGAGAAAGAGATTGGTGTTAGTAGTTAGGACATTACAGTGACTTGATCAGCAAACAGTTTCAGTGAGCTGAAGCCAGACTACACTGGGTTGAGGAGTTGAGAAATTACAGGGGTTGAATACAGACTACTTGTTCTGAAGGTGGTAAGGAAAAGAGTGAGCGATAAATTGAGGGGAAGGGGGCAGCATTATAACTCAGGGCTAAAGTTGGTGTTTTGGCCAAAATACAGAACAAAACCTTAGAAACTTTGGGGGATCCCATAGCAAGAAAATAGCATAGGCCCCTGCTCCCCAGAATCCCGGGGTTTTCCATTGTGAATGCTAGCAACGTATTTCCTAGTGTCTGAAGACTAAAAGCACAGTATTTTGTTGTAATGATTTGGCATTTATATTCAAGCAATAAAAGTAAAAACATAGATAAACTTTCCATGACCATTGCTTTTCAGAACTCCTTAGCATGATAGTCAAGATTTGTCCTGTTTGAAACTCACCTCCTCAGTCATATCTCTCAGTTTTTCTGTTTGCTGTTCCCTAGGCAACCTCTGCATTTTTCCTTCCTCCCTGTTTTTTAGCCCACACAGTTTTGTCCTCTTTAAATATCCTTTTGCCTTTTTATAATTCAAATCAATTCCCTGGTCATTCTCCCTACCACTTACTCCCCTTTGTGCATATAAATTCTTATAACTTCGCACCCATTGCAAAGACACAAAAACATGTTTATTGTAAAGTCCCACACAAACTTGCCTTGTTATCTCTCCCCCTAAACTGCAGGCTTGCTGAGGACAGGGACCTAGGTTTCTTTCGTATTTATGTACATTGGATTACTTGGCATAATGTCTTGCACATGTTTGATATTTATTAAAGTTAAAAAAAAAAGATATGTGATTGTGATAGATTAATGCAATGTCTAAAATGGGCATGTATATATATACCAAGTTCTAGTTTGTAGTGATTAAATTTTTATTGAAATTCTGCTTCTGTGCATATCTCCTCTGAAAGTGGACTCCTTAATTTGAATTCTCCACTGATTCACATCTCATTTTTTTCTTCACAGAATACATGCCTATATAAATCAGTAATTGTAGGTTGCCAAGTGGGTTGTTGGTTTGGTTTTGACCGTAGTAGCAGAATTACCTAGTTAAATAATGCAGGCTTTATCAACTCACCTAACAATAAGTACAGAGAAGAGGAGATTCCATGGTTTGTCTGCTTGGTGACTTCATAACCATCAGGGCCCCATTGCTTTCCATGTTTTCAGTTGGCCCTCCTTAGCATGTTGGTTTCTCTCCTGACAAGATGGCTGCAGCACCTTTATGTATCCAACGTAAACAATATCCAAAGGGGAAAAGGTCTAGTTTCTCCTTCATCACCTCTATGAGAGAGTGTAACTTTTCCCAAATGCTTCTTAACAGACATCCCCTCAGGTCCTATTGGTTGAAATTTGATCATGTGAAATTCCTTAGCGAGAAGAATGATCATTTGAATTCATTTGGGGGGTCTAATGCCTTGAAAAACATAGGGTCTGAGGGTGGGATAAGGAACAAACAGTATCTACCAAACCCGCTATTTATGTATCTTTGTCTTGCTAATCTGGCAAGTTAATATCCTCATAGATTTATGAGGAGGCTCAATTCCCATTGAGCTTGGTGTTGGTTCCAGTAATACTTCATTCATTGACTCACTCATGGAATAGACATCAACATTAACACATTGTGTGCCATGTATTGTGCTCAGCATTGGGAGGTGGCAGCTGGTCTGTAGTCCAGTGGAGTAGGGTGGCTGAGGTAAGGGGGTAGGATAAGTTATTCTGAAATAAACTGATCATAGGAAATTTATTTTTTAACAGGAAATGTGGGACATATGGATGTGGGATATGAATTCATTTGAAAAACCATTTTGGGGTAAGTTGATAGCTGGGAATGAATGACTTCAGGGTTCTCCTCTTTACATTGGGGTTTGTTCTTACAGCTCTGAAGGTTTCAAGTTTTTGTTGATTGGACTTTATGCCTCATATACACACAAGAAAATTCTTGTACTGAAATCCCATTTTAGTGATTTGAGAAGTTTTCACTATCAAGCATAGCTCAGTACTAATTAGTTCATTCACTTCTCATTAGGGAGGTTAATTTGAAGGCTAAATGAAGACCAGGTTTAGAAATAGATACTGATTATATAGGGCTTAACCTGCTTGAGCTTACCCACTAACCCTGTCATGTGACTCTCACAGAGCCGATGTTGAAGGTACATGCTTCAAGTTTGTGTCTGATCATCTCTTTTCAGTACTCCAGATGGTTGTTTGAATTCTCATTGCATCAGTACAAATATAAAAGGTTCCCAATTTTCAGTTTCATCTAAGAAAGCACCTCTAGAAATACTATCTACTATTACTTCTGACTGTATACTATAGTATCTGAGTGTATTGTGTATTACCCATTTAATATTGTGCAGTGGTACTATTAGGAGGGTATATCTTTTCCACTTCGAGGAATAAAGAGGCCTGTGTTTACAGGATCATATAACTAACATGTGTTGGAATTGAAATTTGAACCTAAATTTGAATTTCAGATTTTGACGTAATAGACACTCATTCTGTTTCAATATGCCGATTATGTTAGGGGTTCCCAAGATCACCCTCAGGTTCAGTGATTAGGTCTAGTCATAATAATGGCTAAGATTTATTACAGCGAAAGGATACAAAGCAATATTAACAAGGGGACAAGTGCCAGGGGGTGAAGTCTGGAGGACTCCGGGCACAAACTTTCATTAGTCTTCTCCCAGTATAATCACTCAGGATGTGCTTTATTCCCCCAGCATGAATTGTGAGAGCACATGTGAAGTGTCATCAACTAGGAAAAGTCATTAGACTCACTGCCAATGTTAATTAGAGCTTATGATGGAGACTCTCTGCCTAACATGTACCAAACCTTCAGATTCCCAGGAGAAAAGCAGCTATTTTGCATAAATCATACTCTTTCTACACACAGTTTAGGCACTGTGAGGCACACTTATCATTTAAGGTCAGTTTTATATCAGTGTAGAGAACAGTTTATTATTTAAGTTTTTCTGGAGTTTTGATCTGTTCTTTCATTTGGGCTATATATCTTTGTCCCCTCAATTGGGCGGCCTCCTTGTGTTTATTTCTGTGTACTAGATCTGCCAGGCTGCCTGAAGACAGATCAGGGTAGAGTAGCAGGCTCAGATCTACTGTGTTAACTTAATTTTATTTTATTATTTTAGAGAGAGAAAGATCAGTTGGTTGTTCCACTTGTTTAATGCCTTCAGTGGTTGATTCTTGTATGTGCCCTGACCAGGGATCGAACGCATAGCCTTGGTGTATGGGGACAATGCTTTAGCCACCTGAGATACTCAGCCAGGGCCTTTATCCTGTAGATTGATTTATTTATGTAAGGAGATTGTGTTTATGATCATTTAGTTTCCAAAAAATGAGAGAAGTAGGTAATAGCCAACCAAATTTTTAAATGGTATTTGTTGTATAGATCCCATGACTATCCGCTAGTTTGATTTGCTAGACGGACTCACACAACTCAACCTCATGTTGTACTCAACATTAAGGTTTATTACAGCAAAGAATACAATTCAGGAACAGCAGTAAAAAGAAAAGTATAGGCGAATGCGAGAGAAATCTGGCATAGACTTCTAAGTCTTTCCACTATGAGAATTACATGGACCCAATTTCCTCTCTAGCTATGAATGACAGACATTATGAGATGTCTTTCACCATAGAAGCACATGAGTATTATAGTCCAGAGTTCTTATAGGAAGCTGGTCACACAGGCACATTTCTACAATATGGCCAGCCCTGGTAACTAAAACTTAGAACCCAGACTGATGTCAGGTATCCATCATAAATCTTGATAATTTCTTTAAACATCCTGGTACATCCTGACCCACTGCCTCTAACAGCCTTAATCAGAGACTGTGAACATTTCAGGAGGTTAATTCTCAGAGTTTGGCTAGGGGTCATTACTATGGCTCTAGGCATTCCCACAGAGATTAGCAAGGACAGAGTAAAACAGACTATTAACTCCTTTCTCACAGTATCCTACATGAAATAGTTGCACTCGCTGAATTAATATTTAGTGCTGATATAGTCTTTAGATTATGATACTCTAAACTTAAAATAATTAACAATAGAAATAGTTGACAAACTACTTCTCTGAGGAGGAGTTTATAGATTATTTTCTTTTAGGGATTTATATAATGGTGACTTGGATTTCCTTTTTTTTTTTTATTTTTTTTTTTTTGCCCAAAACTACTTATATTATATCCAGGTATATATTATGTTAAGGAACAAAACAGAAATGTGAACTTAAACAGATTAAGGTATTAGACAGAATTAACATTCACTTAATGAAAGCCCTCCTTGTGAGGGACTTTTAAACAGAATGGAATCTTGGTCTTACAGAATTTGCAGGTTTACAGACATACCAGTTTTGCAAAAAGACAATAATCCATAGTTTTAAAATTGCCTGGTTCCAGAATTTGAAACCAATTTCTACTACTTTATTTATTACCATTTGAAACTTGCTTTATGTTATATGTTATGCAAAAAAGAAAGACAAAGTATATGAGAAAAGTTCCATGCTTGAAAATGGGATGTTCTGGGTTAATAAAGTTATAGGTTTCCTTATTATAGAACTTCACAGAACCTTCAGTGCAATAATATACAGTATGATTCTCTCAGGGCAAAGAGAGCATATAACATTTTCCTAACTTATTTTACCATAGACTTTCTATTTAGTGAGGACTCTCAGGTTTGGGTCCTGTAGTAAACAGTATTCTTAGGAAAACAGAAGGACAGGGGAAGCCATAAAGTGTTTTAAGTAGAGACAGAAAACAACTGTAGAAAAGTTAATTTAAAAAAAAACACCTTATTGCACAAACTTTAGTATCTCATACTGCTTTCTAATAAAACCTATTTAGAAACTTCCTTATCTGGATTTTTTTTCCTGCCGAGTTTTCTGAATTGATATTTCTCTTATAATGTGAATGGCAGGTCTCTTACACTGGTGATTAACGGTGTGATAAAAGCTTCCGTGTTATGGACCATTAACTTTATGCTTGTACCATACACAGTACCTGACACAGTATCAAGAATGTAATTGGCCAGGACTCAGTAATCTAGAGAGCATGTACTTAGGAGTGATTCTAAAATACTGAAACTTTTTTTTTTTAAGAAACACAATATAGTAGACATAAAAGTTATTTTGAAAATGATGTAATTTTGAAAAACATTTTTTGAACTTAATTATTGAACTTGAGTTTAATTCCTTCCTCATAGCCAACTTTTAAAAAATGATCTTTCTGATTTTTAAAATTTATTTTCTCAGAATAGTAGAATTGTTCCACCATAGTTATGTAAACAGTTTTAACTACTAGATTTCTTTTGCAGTAGTCATTATTAAATAAATGGTCATTGTAGCTAAGGAAGGCCAGTAGGTCAAGAGTAGCCAAGGAATTCTTTAAGAAGTAGTGAAATGTGAGAAGGCTTGCTTTACCGTATATCAAGAATTACTGTAAAGCTATAATAAGACATCAGTGTGGTGTAGAGATAGATAGACCAATGGAACTGAACATAGAACCCTGGAAACCCGGTTTATGACAAAGTTGGCATTGCACACCATCAAGGAAAGGATGAACTTTCCATAAATAGTACTGCAACAGCTGGTTTATCTTCATGGAACAAAATAACATTGAATCTCGGGTAAAACTTTAAAATAGTTTCTAGATAGAGAAGAATTTAAGACTTTGAAAATGTGAACCATAAAAGATAGCCCTTATTAGGAAGATAAACTTTAAACTGGGAAAAGATGCTTTCAGTATGTGTCCTGATACAAGATTATAATCCAGACTGTAGAGGAATCTTTACAAACTAATAGAAGACAAAACAACCCACCCAACAGAAAAGTGAACTAAACTTAAATAGGCAGAGAAAATGGAATAGCCAGTGAGGTCAAGATGGTGGGAAATGCCAATTAAAAGTACATTAAGTGGGGTGTGGAAGGATAGAGAAAAGAAAAATAGCTACTCACGGACACAGACAACTGTGCTAATTGCCGTGGGGAGGAGGTGGAGGGTGCAGGAGGGGATTAAATGGTGATGGACAGAGACCTGGCTTGGGATGGTGAACACAGTACAATGTACAGATGATGTTTGTAGAATTGTGCACTGAAACCTATATAATTTTGTAACCAGTGTCGCCACCAATAAATTTAATAAAAAGGGAAAACTATAAATACACAAAGGTATCAACTGCACATCTACCAGACTGTTAAAAAGTTTTTAATTTGACATCAGTAAGTGTTGCCACAGATAATAACACCTCCAGAGCCCTCATTTTGCATTTTGTTTCCCTTCAACCATCTGGGAAAACAAATTGGTCAAATTTAGTCATATCTAAAATATTCATACCCTAAGATCTGATACCCCAAAGGGTATACTCTGGATCTGGGCTTATAGTTAAGATTTTTAAACATTTTTTAAATGGTTAAAAAATTTCAAGTTCTGTCAAAATACTGTTACATTAATTTGTTTACATATTATTTACCCTGCTTTTGTGGTACCAGAGTTGAGTGTTGCAATAGAGATATCCTGCAGAGCGCAAAATATTTACCATCTAGCCTCTTGCAGAAGAAATTTACTGACCCCTGCCATAAATATATATATGTCTATACACACACACACACACACACACACAGCCATACTTTAGTACTCATTGGCTTCACAGCTTATCAAGCCCTGTGCTCATTGTATTTTGATGAGAAAAAATATGTTTCAGCATTCAGTGCTTGCTTGGGACTCATCACACTTGCTGGAACTTGTATGAGTCTGTTTCAGTACTGCTCAGGAGTTCCACAACAAATTAACAAGTACCGAGGCACTACTGTATTTGCATGTGTGTACAAGGGAATATGTTTAGGACTGTTCACAGCAGTACTGCATGTAATAAAGAGAAGCCTAAAAAGAACTGAATGTCCAGTAAGAGTAGACATTGAAGGTGATGTTCTTGATTCTTCGACCGGGTGGTGGATATGTGTGTTGTGTTGTGATTCTTTATTTCTATGGTGAGTTTTATACATACTTACAATCTTTTATATGTTTTGTGATTTGGGGCACTAAAAAGTATCTTTCAAGTAGTACAGTCTGCCTCATAGTGTATAAATTGTTTATGACTAGTAGAGGGAAGTCTCATCAGTAGACCTGAACCTGCTTAATTTTATCTAGAAGTTTCACTTTCCCACCCCTGCCATCCCAGGTGTTCTGGTTGTATCAGGAATCCAGTTAAAACTTTTCAGCAGAAAAGGGAATTAGTAGGTTTCCTGGCTATTCACAAAGCCAAGGAAGAGTTAGGTACTTGGTCACAATGAGGACCCTCTTTTGTCCTGTATGCCTCTGCATGTCCTCATTCTCTTGGACTTCAGGTGGGCTTTGTGTGTTGGGCAGTGTCATGGACTGCAGTCCTAGATACACAGGCTTCCAGCTCTGTGACTGAAGAAACCAAGGGATGAGGGCCTGTGGCTGGTCTGGCTGGATCATTTGTCTGTTTTGTGGCCAGTAGGGGGCTGAGTCTTACCAGAAAAACCCTTTGGGGAGGACAAAGAGAGCAATGATCAGAATTATGAGGCAGGAATCCATCTTAGTTTATATTCGTTTTATGTCTGTTCTTTAAATATAAAACAGCCCTGGCTGGTGGCACAGTGGATAAGGCGCCGGCCTGCGAACCCAAAGGTCACTGGTTCAATTCCCAGCCAGGGCACATAACCAGTTTGCAAGCCAGGTCTCCAGCCAGCTCCATAGCTGGAGGCAAGTTAAAGGCAACCATTTATTGATGTCTCTCTCCCTCTCTGCCTCTTTCCCTTCCCCTCTCTCTAAAAAAATAATAAAATATTTTAAAAAATAAATAGAAATGTAAAACAGTATGTGGTATTTTGACATAGCTTTGTGAATATCAGGGTTACTTTGAAGGGACCATTAAGACAGTTTATGTTGCCTAAGACATGATGTTCAGTGGTTGGGGTGGAAAGAAGATTAGAAAGTTCTCTTGAGCATATTTAATTTTTTTAAAAATCAAAATATAGCAACACCATGGAAATCTCCTACACTACCCCTTTATAGTCACACCTACCCCTTTCTTTTCTCCCTGATAAGTACATTTAAGACACAAAAATTAGACAAAATAGATATTACAGACTTTCGTTAAAACATAACATTTCTACTGTGTATCTGAACAACTGAAAGAACACTTAACCCATTGGTGGTAGTAGTATTTAACTATTAGAGTTAATAGAAGATTTTGTATCCTTGTCTACATTTGCCAAGGTCTTTGCATTGAGCCTATATAATGTGCTTTATAACTAGGAAAAATTATAAACCTTTAAAACTATTGCTAGAAATTATGTCAATTTCTTACTTTAGAAAGTGACACTCCTCTTAGGATATCAAACATTGAATGTTCTGCATTGAAACATTTGGCCAATAAGTTTCATAGGAGTCAATACCGTTAGAATCCCAAATGATAAGCCTGTTACCGCAAGTTTAGTTTCTTCTAAGCTTGGGGTAGCACTTGAGAAATAGAGAAGATAAGATCCAAGTTTATATGGAATGTGGACATCATCTTGTACAGGAGTTTTGGGTTGGTTTTTACTATTTTTATTTGTCATTAACTCAGGTAGAATAAGAATATACTAATAACCTAAAATTGAGTTTTGCTACTGAATGAGCCTTCACAGTGCTAAATTTTAATAATTACTTGAGCCAAAGGCAGTGGCAGTAATGCTGGCCTAAATGCTTTATAGGAAGTAGAGACTATAAATATTGAAATTTAACAGACTGCAGCCATTCTTACCATAGGCACTAGGTAATAGGCCAAAAATAGTTGCTACTTTAACTACTTTGGCTTCAGTTATTTTCACAGATTTACTTCTATTGTATTGGTATAAAGATGGGATCTAAATTATGTTTTACCATAATGGAAAACCATTTGTCCCTCCACCAGTGTTCTACTCTGATTTGCTGTAGCACCTTTCCAGTATTCTACACAAGCATGGATTTGTTTCTGAGTACCATGTGGTTTTAGATTCTTCTACTTTAAAATAAATCCATCCCCCAAAGCTTCATTGTGTGTTGATTTGAATTTATAATTCTACCTAAATAAAAAATAATTCTATTAACTTTATAGATTAATTTTGGGAAGTGGCTATTTTATTTCCCCAAACCTGGTATATGTATCCAGTAGTCCAATGTTCTTTTATATCCTTTGATAGTGCACCACAGTTATCCATGCCTTGCACATAGATTGTTAAGTTTATTCCCAAATACCTTAGAGTTTTTATAGCTATTTGGAATGTGACTTTTTCTTAAGATTTAAAAAATTATGTTTAGAGAGAGGGGAAAGGAAAGAGGGAGAGAGGGAGAGAGACTTCAGTGTATGGTTGCCTTTCACCTGCCTCCAGCTACGGACCTGGCTGGAGACCTGGCTTGCAACCTGGCTATGTGCCCTGGCTGGGAATTGAACCAGCAACCTTTGGGTTCACAGGCCAGTGCCTTAGCCACTGTGCCACCAGCCAGGGCCTGATGTATTTTTTATATAGTCTAATTAGTTATTATTACCACATAGGAGCATAATTAATGCTATGTTTATCTTGTATTCAGTAACGTAATGTAATTCAGAAATCCTCAATTAGCTCTAATGGTTTCTATGTTGATTCTTTTAGAATGTCTTTGTTGAAATCGTGCTATTTGCTGAGATAATTTTGTCTTTTTTCTAGTTCTTTTTTTCTTGTCTGGTTGCATAGAACTCCAGTACAATGTCAAATTGAAGGAAGGATGCATAATTTGTCTTATGTTACTGAAATTCCATCTTTAAATGCTTACTACAGGTTAAAGAATTTGCTTTCTAGTTCTAGTTTGCTGTTGAAGTTTTCTGTTGTTGAGTAACGAATTACCTTTATTCTTAATGGCTTTAAACAATAAACAGTTATTATCTCATATATTATTTGGACTGGGAATGTGGGAGCAGCTTAGCAGGGTGGTTTGAATCAGGATCTTTCAGGAGGTTGTAGGCAAGATGTTGGCTGGAGCTGCAGTTATCTGAAGGCTTGATTGGGCCTGCTTCCAAAGCGGTTCACTTCTGTGCCTGGCAAGATGGTACTTGTTCTTGGCAGGAGGCTTCAGTTTCTCACTATGTGGACCTCATAGTAGGGGTTGCTTGAGTGTTCTCCTGACATGAAGGAAGGTGGGTTTCCCCAGAGTGTGTGATCTGAGAGAGAGCTAGAAGGAAGAGTTTATGACCAGCCTTGAAATCACACACCATTACTTCCACCATATACTGTTGGTTAGAAGTAAGTCACTATGTCCAGACCACACACACCAGGAGGAAAGCTAGGTGCCGCAAGTTATTCTGTGTAATGATGTTTATTTTAGTCTGTGCCTCACAAAGTTGCAAGAAAGCAGGGGGTTCTATCTGTGTATCTTTACCTTAAGAACCCCCACTTTGTGCCCAAATTTTTTTTAAATTTCACACAGACACATACACCACAGAGAGAGAAACAGTGATATGTCAGAAACATTAGTCAGTTGCCTCCCCATATGCACCACAACCAGGGATCAGACCCACAACCCACGCATGTGCCCTGATGAGGAATTGAAGTTGCAGCCTTTCAATTTACAGAACAAAGCCCCAACCAGCTGAGCCACACAGGCCAGGGCTGAACTCCAGACTTACATCCAGCAGCTATGGTTCATCTCCCTCCTTGAAGGTATCAAAGGTACCTCATGCAGTGTGTCCAAAATCAGACTTACACTTGGTATATTTCTTTCCATCTTCAGTCTCTTCCCTTCCAAAAATTGGCCCTCTTTTACTAGTTCATTTCTATGACAGGCACCACTCTGCATCCAGTTGTACAGGCCAGGATTTCCTCCTCTTGACCTTCATCTGATGGTCCATAAATCCCTTAATATCTTACACCTGCCCACTTTTATCCAGCTCCAGCTTCATTTCGTAGTTTCCTCTCTTGTTTTTGACCCACTCACCTTTTGTGTTGGGTTTCTTCTTGCTATAGAGCCTTTGATACTCACTGCCCAAAATGCTTATTTTCCTCTCAAATCATGTCTTCCTCAGGGAAGCATTTCTGACAGAGTCGAGTCTGTTACAAGTGTTTATAGTGCTGTGTACCTCCCTTCAAAGCATTTTCACAAAAACCAAATTTTTGTATCTGTTTAATTCCTGCCTTTCTATAGCCAACTCTAAACTTCGTAAGAACAGGGAATTATATGTATTTTGTTCACTTTTGTATTCTCTGCAGTTGATGCATTCTCTATATTTACTGAGTTTACATTTATTGAATGAATTCATAAGTGAATGAATATACTTAATTATAGTTCTGATCGAGAAATGGAGCAAATGGAAAATATAATTAGTAAATACAATGATCTAGGCTTTCCTTACTGTGGTAGAGGATAACTTTCATCTTTCTGAGCTTTTAGTTTTTCTGGCAGAGTCCAGCTACAAATTAAATGAGTAGATCTATTGAAGGGTCTCCTAATCAGTGTGATACAAAGTTAGTTATCCGAGGTCTAGGTGCCTGAGAGTACTATGGCTTACTTTTTAAATTTTTTAAAAAATTATACTTACAGTTGACATATAGTATTATATGTTTCAACTGTACAACCCAGCGATTAGACATTTACATAATTTACAAAATAATCATGCTGATAAATCTAGTACACATCTGACACCATACATAATTATTATAATATTATTGACTATATTAGCTATACTGCATATCACCATGACTGTTCTGTAACTAGCAATGTGTACTTTGTAATCCCATCATCTTTTTCACCCATCCTGCAAGTCCCCTCCCATCTGGTAACCATCAAAATCTTCTCTGTATCTGTGAGTCTGTTTCATTTTTGCTTATTTTGTTTTTTAGAGTCCACATATAAGTGAAATCATATGGCATTTGTCCCTCTGACATTTCACTCATCACAATACCCTCTAGGTCCCTTCATGTTGATGCAGATGGCAATACTTCATTCTTTTTATGGCTGAGTTGTATATGCACCACTTTTTCTTTCTTTCTTTCTTTTTTTTTACCACTCCTTCTTCTTTATTCATATATCTATTGATAATCTACATAGGTTGCTTCATATCTTGGCTGTTGTAAATAATGTTGCAATGAGCATATTGTTCATTTCAGTGTTTTGGGTTTCTTTGGATACATACCCAACAGTAGAATTGCTGGGTCTTTTTTTTTTAATTGGTCTTCTCCATTTTACTGTTTTTTAAAATTGTTGATTCTATTACAGTCCCAAGATTTTCCCCTTTTGACCCCTCCAGTCAGCCCACCCCTCTAGCCCACAGTCAGTCCCTTTTCTATTGTCCATGTGCATGTGTCATTCATACATGTTCTTTGAGTAGTCCCTTCCCCTTCCACCATTTCGCCTTCCCTCCTATAGCTATCAGTCTGTTCCATGTTTCCATCTCTCAGGTTCTGTTTTTCTCATTAATTTTGTTAATTAGATTCCAGTTAAAAGTGAGGTGATACAGTGGTTGTCTTTTGCCCCCCAGCTTATTTCACTTAGCATAATCATTTCAGTTGCATTCATGCTGTCACAGAAGGCTGGACTTCTTTCTGCTTTGTAACGGGGTCCTTCTTTATAACCTTTGCTTAAAGTCTGTTTTGTCTGTTGTAAGTATTGCTACCCTAGCTTTTTTGTGTTCCATTTTCATGAAATACCTTTTTTCATTCCTTAATTTTCTTTTGATCTGAAATGTCTCTTGTAGACAGTATATGTAGGGATCATGTATTGTTATCCATTCAGTCATTGTATGTCTTTTGATTGGAGCATTTAATCTATTTACATTTAAAATAATTGATAATGTGTTTGTTGCCATTTTATTATTCATATTTTTAATCTGTCTTTCTTCTTGAAGAAGAACCTTTAACATACAACATTGGTTTGGTGGTGGTGAACTCCTTTAGCTTTTTTTTTTTTTTTTTAAGATTTTATTTATTTTTAGAGAAAGAGGAAGGGAAGGGGAGAAAGAGAGAAACATTGATATGCAAGAGAAACATCAGTTACACACCCCCAACCAAGGACCTGGCCCGCAACCCAAGCATGTACTCTGACTGGGAATCTTGCATGTAGCCTTTTAGTTCACAGGCCAGCGTTTAGTCCTTGAGTCACTCCAGCCTAGGCTTCTTTAGCTTTTTCTAAATGATAGCTTTTCTGGGTAGACTAATCTTGGTTGTAGGTCTTTGCTTTTCGTCACTTTGAATATTTTCTGCCAGTCTCTTCTGGTCTGCAAAGTTTCTGTTGAGAAATCAGATGACAGTCTTATGGGAGCTCCCTTGTAAGTAACTTAACTGCTTTCCTCTAGCTTAAGATTCTTTTTGTCTTTAATCTTTGGCATTTTAATTATGATGTGTCTTCGTGTGGGCTTGTTTGAATTCATCTTGTTTGGGACTTCATATACTTTCTGGGTTTATATGTCTGTTTTCCTTTGCTAGGTTGGATCAGTTTGTCATCATTATTTTTTCAAATGGGTTTTTAATTCCTTTCTCTCTTTCTCTGTCTCTCTCTCTTTTTCTTCTTCTTCTTTCTTCTTTCTTTCCTCTTTCCTCCTTCCTCCTCCTTCCTCTTCACCCTCTCCCACTCCCCCACTGTAATGATACAAATGTTGGCATACTTGAAGATTTTTCAGAGGCTCCTTAGAATTAAAAACATGTAATGAGCTAGCTTTTTTCCTCTTTGCTGTTCTGATTGGTATTTTCTGCTGATTTGATCTTATGCTTCAACTGCTATATTATTGATTCACTGTAATGTATTCTTCATTTCTGACTGGTTCTTTTTTATGCCTTTTATCTTCATTTTTATATTTTCTATCTCTTTGTTGAAATTCTCACTAAGTTTATCTGCTCTTCCCCTAAGTTCATTGAGCAGTCTTATAACTGTTGTTTTGAACCCTGCATTTGGTAGATGTCTTCATTCTGTTCAGTTCTTTTATTTACCTTTTTCTTTCTTTCTTTCTTTTTTTTTTTTTTTTTTTTTTTTTTTTTTTTTTTTTTTTTTTTTTTTTTTTTTTTTTTTTTTTTTTTTTTTTTTTTTTTTTTTTTTTTTTTTTTTTTTTTTTTTTTTTTTTTTTTTTTTTTTTTTTTTTTTTTTTTTTTTTTTTTTTTTTTTTTTTTTTTTTTTTTTTTTTTTTTTTTTTTT
>PVIW01006812.1:0-58001 GCA_004026585.1 Noctilio leporinus | reverse complement strand
TTGCTCTGTTAGTTCATTTGTGACATGTTTCTTTGTCTCATTTTGGCTACCTCCCCATGTTTGTTTCTATTTGTAAGGTAGAGCTGGGTTGATGTAGTAGGTGTCCTGTAGGGCCCAGTGGCACATTTTCTTTGTTCACTCAAGCTGTCATATCCCACGTGGGCTATGTACACCCTCCTGTTGTAATTGAGTCCTTATTGCTGTTACATATCAATGGGGAAAATTTACCCTCAGGCCAGTTGGCTGCAAGGATTGGCAGTGATCACAGCAGAGGATTTGCTCTGTAGGGGCTGACCCCACAGAGCAAGACTAGGTTCAGTGGGACTCTGGTACCAGTGAGTTTGCCCCTTGAGTACGTTGGTAATGGAGGTGTTTGGGTGGTTCTTCAGTGTGGTCTAAAGCTGTCCACTGAGTGTGCTGTCTCTGGGGCCTCCCAGGAGGTACAGGCCAAAGTCAGCCACTGATTTTGCTCTACCTGGGGCCACCCAACATGAGCTACAAAGTGGTCTGCAGACAGCTCCAGCTTGTGCTTGGCTTGGAGGTGTGCAGGAGAGGCCAGGCTATGAACCAAGACTGGTGTCTCTACTGCTGGGCCCGGGGACGCTTCACAAAAGGTGTCACTTGTGAAGCGGGACTCTGAGGCCAGGTGCCATTTGTTAGGGGCTTGTGGACCTTTGAGAGATTTTAGCAAAGTTTGCAGTGTGATCCAAGACAAGCTGTTTGTTTGGGTATTCCCCTGGAAATGGTTTGGGTGGGGTCTCTGGGAACCAGAAGGAAGGTGGATGGTGTTAACCAGGTTGATGGAGACTCAGATATGGCACCTGCCTGCCTGATCAGTGAGGGGAGGGCTCAGCAAAGGATCAGTGGCTTCTGTCTGGGGTAGAACTGCCCCTCTAGTACTTACCCAGAATCCAGACAATTCAGTTTCTCACATGTTCCTGACATCACTCAAGTTGCTGCTCCAGCTGAGGCTCAGAGCAAGTGCATCCAAGTCCATGCATGGGCCCTTTAAGAGGAATCCTTGGGACTCCAGAAGCCCTCCTTTTCACTCATCTGTAATTCCCACTGGTTTTCACGGCCAGAAGTCATGGGGACTTCTTTTCCTGGCACAAGAACCCTGGTCTGACAGGCCTGGTATGGGATTAGGACCCCTGGCTCCTCACAGCGGAGATACCACTTCCAATTTTTATCCACCATACATGGGCATGGGATCAGTTCATTTCATGCTTCCACCCCTCCTACCAGTCTCTGTGTGGCGGCTGCTTCTTTGTATCCTTCGTTATAGTACTTCTGTTCAGCAAGATTTTACATGGTTCTGAATGATGGTTCACACATTTTGATGTGGTTGTGGGATGATAGAGTACCGCGAGTACCTATCCGACCTCATGACTGGAAGCCTCCAGAGTACTGTGTCCTTAGAAGAGGGGAGATAAACTCCTCGATATCCCCTAAATTCTAAAGCTTTAGGTGCAGAAGAATGAAGTTTCCACTTACTCCTAATGGTTCTATTGAGCTGAGACTCCCCTTCTTGGGCTTGAAATTTATGGAGAGCCTTAGCTAAAAGTATGAAGAATAGGGGTAAATAATTCTTTAGCTCTAGAAAATGCTGACCGATCTTTGGAAAAACTTGGCATATCACATGTAGGTAGGATCAGAAGTTTACTTATGTAATTGATCACTGTATTTTGATATTAATTTTGGTTTTATAACTTCTAAAATAACCAGTTAAATGCATTTCAAATAGAGGGTTTTAATCTGTTGTGATTGTGACAAAACAAAACTTTTAGTGACTTCCAAAATAAATTATGGGATAGGATACGTCACTTGAGAAAATATACAATTTTCTATACCCCCATATTTGTTTTTAAATATATTGAGGTTGAATTTATATACTGTAAAATTTAGCTTTTTACATACAGTTTCCTAAGTTCAGACAAATGAACAATCAAATGACTACCACCACAAACAAGATATGGAATGTTTTCATTGTCACAAATTCCTTTATGCCTGTTGGGTGGTTGTATATTGATTTGAAGGAGTTATTTGTATATCCTTGATAATATTTTTTATGTATTTTGCAAATTTTTTCTAAGTCTGATTTATAAACTTTCCATAGTAAAGTTTTATATGCATATTATTCTTAAAATTCATTTTTTACTTTTTTAACTTTTAATTTTTTTCTTTTTCTCTCTATAGGTTATGAATGTGGTTTCTGATGAAATTTTTTCATGATCTTTGTATATTTATATATATTTTTTAAAATTTTGCATTGACTTAAAGTGCCATGAGAAAATTTGCATATTGCAAGGTGGTCCTAGCCACCTCCTTGATTTGGGTACTCTTGGATATGTTCCTGCTGCTTTACTTCAGTGAGTGCAACAAATGTGATGAAAAAAAGGAGAGAGGACTTCCTGCTGGGGATGGTGAGTGACATTTTATAATAAAATAATCATTTTGATAAAAATATTGTGGGGGATTTGTTGTTAATATGGATACTATAAAATTTTAACATTTTTAGATTAATAGTAATCTTTGCTTTCCTGTATATGATGATCACATTTCCAACAGTTCTCTAATGGGTTCTTCCAACAGTTAAATTATTGAAGTATCATGTGTAGAATTGCTAAATTCAATTTTTGTGTTCAGTGTTAAATGTAGTTAATTTTCTAGAATTTGTATTATATTACCAAATAATATAAGGAATCTCATAGTTGGAACTATCAAAGTAGTACAGATTGGTCCAATGTTGTAATGCTGAGTGGAGCATTAAAATTGTATTATCAAGTATCAAAAGATACTTCTCCTACCTTCCCATCCCAGTTCTAAGGGGAGAAGTCATTTTAGATAGAGATGATATGGAGAGTTCTCTTGATGAGAAAGGAGGAATAATAATGTTGTACAAAGTTGCAGTTAACACTTTTAGGGAGGGGCAATAGAATAAGAGCTGCAGTGAGAACACTGCGGTGTGGTGTGGAAGAGAAAGGAAACACAACTAATGAAGGATCTGGGTAGGATGTAGTGATGTTTTTGGCAGAGGATACTAGAAAAACTCAGTTTTAAATTCCTTGTGTTTAGCAAACAAATGCCGCCTTTTTTTTTTAATGACAGTAATTTTGCATTGTCAGTATTTCAGCAGTTCTTAGCTCTGAATTCTGATTATAGACTATCTGGCTCCACAGTAATTTTATTTTTAGAAATTATATATAAATGATTATTATTTTAACATGTTTTATTTGAGTAGCCACATTTAAATATTTTACATTTTATAATGAGGGCACCTTGTTCCTAAAATTTATAATTAAAATTATTTATTTGTGTTGGTAAGTGTGCTTACTTACTATATATTTTTTAAAAGATTTTATTTATTATTTCCAGAGAGAGGTGGGGAAGGGAAAGAGGCAGAGAGGGAGAGAGACATCAATGTATGGTTGCTTTTCGCCTGCCTTCCAACTATGGACCTGGATGGAGATCTGGCTTACAACCTGGTTATGTTCCCTGGCTGGGAATCGAACCAGCAACCTTTGGGTTCGCAGGCTGACACCTATCCACTGAGCCACCAGCCAGGGTACTTACTGTAATTATTGTAGAAGGAATTGTGTAACCAGCCCTGTTTATTTCATTTTGGAAAATTTGCCTAAAAATAGGATCGGTTGCCAGCGCTGGACTTTCGTAATACCTCCGCTAGTACCTAACTTTTAAATTTCACTTTCCCCATAAGTCCTAATAAAATACATTTTCATTCAAAGTCATCCGTCCTGTTTTCTGACTTTCCTGGTTTACTTTGCAGCCCTGTTGTTTAGTAACTTTGTTGAATGACAAAGTGCTGCACCATGCTCTGAAACACTGTCCACATTTAAATCCAAAGGTGGGTGTTACCATTCACCAGTAAAAGACTAGGATATTTTTTCCCTAGAGAACAGATTAACTTTCCCCCCACCCCACCTTAATTCATTGCTGCTTATAGTGGGAGCTCATGGTGTGCTATCTTAAGTTCGAAGGCTTGGAAGTAAGAAAAATGGGACCTATAGTAAGTACGTACATGAAGATTCACTTGGTAAATGTTTTAAAACTCTTGACTTGTGCTGGGCATTGTAATAGATGCTACTAATAGCTCAATAGTAACAAAAAGACAATTTTTCTGCCTTTGGGAAACTTGAAGAGAGAGAAAGAATAATAGTAAAATCCCAACCTAAATAGCATAGTAGAGATGTGCATAAGAGCAGAAAGGAACGAACACTTGGGGCTTCTGGGAAGGTTCAGCAAGGAAATACGTTGAATGAGGTTGAGTAATACCAGGGTGAACAGATATTTGTTAGGTTTGATGGGTGAGGGGAACACCTTCCAAGCAAAGCAAAGAAGCATGTGCAAAATAAGCAAGTGCAAGAACAAAGTTGCCAGAGAGGAGAATGTGAGGAAAGAGCCAGCTGAAACTTGGAATGTTAACAGAGGCCACATCACAGAAGGGCTTTTGGCATGCTAAGCACTTCATCCTGCAGGCAGTGGTGTGCCATTGAAGGGTTTTAAACAAGGAAGTAAGTAACCTGTTGGGATCCAGTCTTTCAGAAGTTTGGTGGTCATGTGGCTAATGTACTAGAAGAGAATGAGATAGTAAGGATCAGTTGTGAGGTAGGTGTGTAAATATGGAGAAGTTCTTGGCATCTACACCATAATGACACTAGAGGTAGAAAGGAAATAATATATGAAAAGTATATAAATAGTGGAAATTACTAACTGTGGTGAACCATTGAATATAGGTCTAAAATGATTCTTGAATCTCTGTTTGGATGGATTGATAGGAGGTAGGGACCCTCAGAGGCAGAGAAGCTTTGGTGAGAAGATCGCTGGGTGTGTTAGGTTTGGAATATTTAACTCGAAGTGCTGGTGGAGATGTTCCTGTGGCAGAGAGTGGCTGAGGATGGAGTACACAGGGAGTAGTGGAATTATCAAGTACACTCAGTGCTCTAGAAGAATGTAAGTCTTTTGCTACAGTACATAAGATCTCCAGGATCTTCATTTTCTGTGGCATTTGAAAAACCAAAACAAAATAAAATAGAAAACAAACAAACAAAAAAAACAATGAGCAGATGTAACACTCTAGAGTAATTGTTTCCATATTGTAAGGGTCTCATTTCTGAACATTCTTTGAACTGTTTTACAGTGTCATTCGGATGAAATTTACCATAGTATGTTCTGTATATTCTACATAAAGATGTTTGTTCTACTTTTAAGTATTAGGTTGGCCAAAAAGTCTGTAGGTTTTTTCCATAAAATAAAAGGCACATTTTTTCATTTCCACCAATAACTTGATTGTGTTGGCTATCTCCCACGTGGTATTCAGTTGATAGTTCTCAATGCCTGATCACTATCAACTTCAGTTGGTCTACCTGGCCTTGGAGCATCATCCAGTGAGAAATCTCCAGCACAAAACCATGCAAACCACTTTTGACACGTTCAGTCAGGCACAGCACAAAAATCTTTTTTGTGTTTCAGTTGCTTTTTTACCTTTCCTGAAATAATAAAGCATAATATGCCAAAAATGCTGCATATTTTCTTCCTCTCAATATTTAAATGGCTACACAAAAATTCACCAATTTTGATTTTTTTTAATGTACATTGATATGAAAGCTATCACAATACAATCTTAAAAAATGATTTCAAATCAAGTTAGAGACAACTAAGTCTCTACTAGAGCCATCATATGGAAAAAAACAAATGAACATTTTGGCCAGCCAATAGATTAATTATCCTTATGATAATGCTAAAGGATTCTTATAAGATTGTTGTTAATATACTTAACAATATTCTAGGATTCTTAAATTTACTTGTTACTTCCCTACGTCAAGTACTACAGGAAGCCAGTCTTTGGTGATTATAGAGGGGTTGGTGTTTTATTTTTCTGAGTAGTTCTCTCTTAGTTTAATACTTGTACCTTGTACCGTAGGCTGAGAATAGCAAATATACGTATATTGCTAAAGAATTTGATTGGGGTCCCCTTGAAAAAACAAAGGTAGTGTGGACAGTATGTCTTAGAAATATTTTTGCTACTTTTCCTCTTTTTTTTTTTTAAGATTTTATTCTTTTCAAAGAGAAGGGAGGGAGGAAGAAAGGGAGAGAAGCACCAATGTGTAGTTTGCCTTTCCCCTGCCTCCAGCTAAGGACCTGGCTTGCAATCTGGTCTTGCTACTCTTCTGCTTTCAAAAATTAGCTCATTCATTTAATTTATGGATTTAGATGTTGTATAGAACATTCAAAACTTTCACAGATATGATTTCAAGTAGGAAGTGCTCCTTTATGCCAGTACTAAGCTTGATTTTCAGATCATTAAAATGTTGATGATTCAGGTTTTCATGTGCAAATACTAGAATTATTTCAACTGTCAAACATTAGAAAACCTATGAGAACATAGTTTATTAAAAAGTTTATGATTAAAAACTTTAAAATATTACTAGTAAATGCTTTCAGAAACCATTACAATTTTTTATGTTTAGTTTTATATACCAAACCCATTATAAATAAATTGAACATAAAATTGGAGTGAGGGTTGAAACTGACAAGGATGTTGAGGTGGCAGAAAGTTTTCACTGAGTTTGGTGTATGAATATACTTTTTATTTTCGATCAGGTAATTTGCTATATATTATGTCATATATTACCTTTGTTTATAGGTGCTTACTATTTTATATACCAGTAAAAACTCAAAAATATTTGAGTTACCATTGGAAGCCACATCCCAGTCAGATGTTAAAATACCAGTGGGGATTGGGGTGGTGGAAAGAAGTCCCAGAGAGTCCCAAACAAGTTGTACCCAAAAAGAAAACACCAAGAAATACCATAATTAAAATGCAGAGGTTAAAGATAAATAGAGAATCTTAAAAGCAGCAAAAGAAAAGCAGAGAGTTACCTACAAAGGAGTTCCCATAAGACTGTCAGCTAATTTCTCAAAAGAAACTTGGCAGGCAGGAAGTATGCAGAATGATGAAAAGCAAGGACCTACAACCAAGATTACTCTTATCCAGCAAAGCTGTCATATAGAATGGGCAGATAAAGTGCTTCTCAGACAAGGTAAAGCAAAGGGAATTCATCATCACTAAACCATTATTACATGAAATGTTGAAGGGACTTACTTAAGAAAAAGAAGATCAAAACTATGAACATTAAAAGGACAGCAAACTCACAGCTATCAACAGAATCTAAAAAAATAACAACAAACTAAGCAAACAGTGAGAACAAGGACAGAATTATAGGTGTGGAGATCATTTGAAGGGTTATCATTGGGGAGGAGAAAGGAGGATAATGGAGGAAATGGTGTGGGGATTAAGAAGCATGACTAGAAAGAACGAAATAAACCAGGGGGATGTTGAGAATAGTATAGGAAATGGAGAAGCTAAGGAGCTTAAATGCATGACCCATAGACATGAACTAATGTAAGGATTGCTGGAGGGAAGGGGGTACCAGGAAGGGGGGGCAGGCAAGGGGGAAAAAATGGGACAACTATAATAGCATAATCAATAAAATATACTTAAAAACAAAGAAATTGGGTTCTTTTTTCCAGTTTCTCATAGTCAGGATTTACATCCCTTTAATGTTTTTTAATCATGTCCTTCTATGTCCTATTATGTCCTGTGAATATGTAGGTAGCTTCAGAGTCTTGATCAGATTCAAGATCTCCCCTCATTTCCCCAGAAAAATGTTATATAGATGGTGTTCTATATAACTTAATACTCCAAAACTGAGCAGCATGATAATGTTTCCATTTTAACTTTTCTTTCAAGCACCATCTTATACTAAATCAGGACACAGATAACTGAAGGATATTTATAATTAGGGCCACTAGATGTCTCCCATCTTTATGTTACCTGTGCCAAGCACAGAATATAATTGTCACTTCCAGAACTCTGCTGCCTTCTATTGGCCCCTAAACATCCCAGTCCCCAAATCTGTTGATTGCTCTTTGTTTTCAGAGACAGGTAAGTAAGTAGAATTGATTCTAAGAGTTTTATTATTTTCAGACTTTCAAAAGCTTACATGGGCATTACATTTCTGTCACTTGTATTATAGTTTTTATTATACTTGTCATTGAGAATGTTTTTTTTAATTCTGTCAACCCTTATATTTAATCCTTTCAGTACTGCGGAACTATATACGTTCCAAAAGATATTTGAAAAATACTGTACAAAATCACACTGCTTTATAATATACTGAAATGGGATTAGTTAGTGGGTGTGGTCATTTTTTAAATTAATTTTACATAATTATCTCGATTAGCCAAAAGTCGTATTGAAAAGGTTAAAGAGCTTACTTGCTGTGCAAACTTAGGCAGAATTTGTTTTTAAAAACTAAAAACAGGCCCTGGTTGGTAGCACAATGAATAAGGCACCAGCCTGCAAACCCAAAGGTCGCTGGTTCAATTCCCAGCCAGGCAACCATACATTAATGTCTCTTTCTCCCTCTCTCCCTTCCCCTCTCTCTGAAAATAATAAATAAAATCTTAAAAGACAAAACTAAAAACATACAGAAAACTTACATAATATAAAGTTATTTTCTAATATTTTCATATCCTTCAGTTTATGCCAAGAATGGGAAAAATTACTATATACCAAGTTTTTCTTGATAATTCTCTAAAACAGATTTTTATATTCTAACAGAGTTGTTAAAGAGACAGTGAATAATTTCATATGCTGCAGCTTTCATATTGGTAGGTTGCTTTGTACCACCATCTGAAGCAATCTTCCTGTAGATTGGCTTTTACCAGTTGGTACTGTTCTTGGTCAGATGAAGCCTGGCTGAAGAGAGGTGGCTTATTTTATTGCCTTGATGTGCAATAAAACATTTCTGTGCAGAGATATTTGGCAGATACCTAGAGAAAACTGGAAAATAAAACTTTCAGTTGAAAAAAAGTAATGTCCTGGCTGGTAGCGCAGTGGATAAGGCACCGGCCTGCGAACCCAAAGGTCACAGGTTCGATTCCCCAGCCAGAGCACATAACACGGTTGCAAATCAGGTCTCCAGTCAGATCTGTGGCTGGAGGCAGGTGAAAAGCAGCCGTACATTGATGTCTCTCTCCCTCTCTGCCTCTCTCCCTTCCCCTCTTTCTAGAAATGATGAAAGAAAATCTTTAAAAATTAAAAAAAAAAAAGAAAAAGAAAAAAGTAATTAATGTCCCTTTTAAATGGAAAGTTTAACACACTTTTATCCTAATTTAATACATCCTAGAACCTGTTCTTCTTGGAATGTTTAACATCTCAAAAGCATATAACAAAGAATAAGGTTCAGGAACTGCTGATCTGGAATACTACTCTTTGTGTATATATATACCAAAGTATAAGATTACTTCTAATTAGAACTATCTTTCATGATGCGCCACCTTGCATGATGTTGCTATAATATCTACTGTTAACAGTTCTAGGATTTTATTTCCACTTAATTTTCTTTTTTTTTTTTTTAATTGTTGTTTCACAGGCTGGCATGTATCCACTGAGCCACCAGCTGGGGCTTCTCTTCATTTTTTAAAATTCTTTTTTTGTTGTTCTGCCTAGGTGTGTGTTTCTACCTTGTCTTCCAAATAACTGATAGAATCCTCTGCTTCATTTAACCTACTGTTTCTTCCAGGGTATTATTTATTTTAGATCTGTCTCCAGCTTTAATAAATATACTCTCAAAAATAGCAGTTGCAGGTTGCAAGCCAGGTCTCCAGCCAGGTCTGTAGCTAGAGGCAAGTGAAAGGCAACCATACAGATGTCTCTCCATCTCTGCCTCTCTCCTTTCCCCTCTCTCTAAAAATAAATAAAATCTTTAAAACAAAATAGCAGTTGGCCCTGGCTGGTGGCACAGTGGATAAGGCATTGGCCTGTGAACCCAAAGGTCGCTGGTTCAATTCCCCAGCCAGGGCACATAACCAGGTTGCAAGCCAGGTCTCCAGCTAGCTCCTTAGCTGGAGGCAGGTGAAAGGCAATTATACATTGGTGTCTCTCTCCCTCTCTGCCTCTCTCCCTTACCTTCTCTCTAAAGGTAATAAAATATAAAGCAAAATATTTTTTTCAATAGCAGTTGATTGGACATAAGAACTCTAGATGAAATCATATGGTAGTTAAGAATAGTAAATGGAAAGATTCAGAAAAGTTATAGGCAAGAGTAATCATTTTAGCTGGGCCTTGAAAGACAAATTGGTGTTTGGTATTGTAGAGCTGGGAGTGGGAGGAGATGCCAAGGGAGGGGATCTGTATGAGCAAAGAAACCAAAGCAAGAAACCATGATGCATACTTGGGGGAACACAGTGAGTTGGTATTTGACCAATGATGGAGTGTCTAGCACAGCAGGTGGTTTGTTTGGCAAGTCAGATTAAATTTCAGATTGAAATTAGGCTTTTGGAAGCCTGTGCTTTTAGGGAGCTTTATGTGGTAACAATATTTGAGATGGGTGTACCAAGGCAATGCGATGATTTAGGTGAGTAGTCGAAGGTGACATGAAGTGGAGGACAAGGTAGCTCCTAGGAGGTGTTAGAGGTGGGGGAGCATGAGCTCACAAATGGCTCTTGTTAGTGAGGACATTGTTTAAACTAGTAAATAGAAACACGAATTGATTGCTATCAAATTGTTAAGTTTTCTCCTTGTTTTTAGTTCTAGAGCCCATACAGAAGCCTCATGAAGGTCCTGGAGAAATGGGGAAACCAGTCATCATTCCTAAAGAGGATCAAGAAAAGATGAAAGAGATGTTTAAAATCAATCAGTTCAATTTGATGGCAAGTGAGATGATTGCACTCAACAGATCTTTACCAGATGTTAGGTTAGAAGGGTAAGTACTTAGTGTGGCCCTGATAGTATTTAATTTAAATGAAAAGTATGTTTTGAATTCCTAATAAATTGCATGTTAGTGTTGACTATTCCTGAAATGAATGTTACATCACTTATTTACTACTTACCCCACTTAAAAAAAAAGGTGATAAACCAATACCTCAAGTTACTATTGATCATTAGGACAATGTATTTCAGGCTTTGGAAAATAATCTTTATGTTAATAGGTTAAGATGGTGTAGGGGGTTTTAAACTTCATTATTATTACCAAAACATTCATATGATCAACTTTTTAAAAAAGATTCTTTAAAGTTCCCTGTAACTTAAAACAGTGACATATACAGTTGTAAGCACAAATTAACTATCATCCAAATAAAGATACAGAACATTTTCATTACCTGTTAAAATTCTCTTAGGTTTCATCTCAGTCAATATTCCCACCCTGAGAGGTAGCCTTTGTTTAGACCTTTCTAACCATACATGAGTTTTGTCCTTTTATTGAACTTTTTTTAAAGTTTTTATAGAACTTTATTGTTTCTTCAGTGATCTCAATGTTATTCCATAGGATTTCATAGGAAAACAGTGATTCCTTGTTTCAAGTGTTACAAATATGAGAAACTGAACCTTACATTGATTTCAATGAGAAATTCAAGCTGATTCTTATATTCTACATCAGATTTCATTATTTATTGAACATTTTATAAATGGACTCACAATATATATTCTTTTGTATCTTTGAAATCCATGTTGTTATTTATTATATATATGTGTGTGTATATGTATATATAAAACAGAGGTTTATTCTTTTCCATTGTAGTGTAGTGGTTTGTTCATGGGAATATACTGTAGTTTATTTGCACATTGATAGACATTTGGGTTGCTCCCACTTTTCTGTCTATTATGGACTAAGCTGTTGTAACTTTTTTTAGCATCTCTTCTGAAGGGCTTAAACTGAATTTCTATTTAGTATTATTGGAAGAAAGGAATGGGTTATGCATTTATTTACCTTTAGCACATGCTGCCAAATACCTTTCCAAGATGATTGTATCAGTTTACACTTTTACCAGCAATATTTTGCTCCATATGAAGAAGGTAATACAAAGTATCTGGACTAGAGGATGGCAGGCACAGTTAAAAGCAAGGGAACTATAGAAAACACTGGTGGGTTAACATACACATTGCTAAGAACTCTTAACTACTGTGCCGTCTATGGCTCCCATTAATGCCAGATCCATGCCTTCTGTCTAGGCAAGAGATTGAAGGATCTTTCTCAGCAGAATCAAACTAGCCCTGGAGGAAAAAACATAAGACACCAACATCAGAGATTCTGTAGTTTATGACACAGTCTGTCATCCCAGTAGAAACTCAGTCAGTAAGCCTCACTCATATATTCAGAGCTCATATTCAACTTTTTGATCTTCCATCTTTTATAACAGATAATCAAGGAATACTAGACAGCACAGAAAACCCTCAAAAATGAAAAGTACAGTTTAAAGCAAACAAAAACAGCAACTTAGAGTAACCAAAGATTATTCAGGGAAAAGAGTACTTAAAAAGAAATAATCCAATGATATAAGAAAACATATTACAACCATAAACCAAGAATAGGATAGTGTTAAAAGGGATACAGCAAGAGAACCAACAAGAGCTTTTGGAAATTTTTTAAAAAGAAGCAAAAACTCAGTAGCAAGTTGGAAGGAAATCTTCCATGAAGATAGGCCAAAGAAACAAAGTGATGGGCAATAGTAAAAGCAAGTGAAACTGAAGTGATAATCAAGGAGGACTAATATTTAATTAATTGGCTTCTCAAAGAAAACAACAACAACAAAAAAATGGGATTTGCGGGGGAGAGAAGTTATCCACAGTTTTCCAGAACTGGACTACCCAGGTTTTCAGATTGAAAGAGTCCATCATGTTTTTAGGACAATAGATGAAAAGAATGCACCCAAGGCACTGTGAATTTTAGAACACAGGGATCCTCCTACCCAAAAGGCCTGTAACTTATATTTTTAATGGAGAAGCTATAGGTAGAAACCTATAGCTAGAGAAGAAAGCATGTCACATCAAAGAATCATTAATCAGAATGTCTTCAAACTTAGCTCTGAAAACAAAGGAGCAAAACTCTAAAGGGAAATATTTTCCATCTTAGAATTTTATCTGTTTAAACTTACAGTCAGATACACAGGTTAAATAAGGACTTTTTTGGAAATAGTTGAACTGCCATACATTTTTTCCTGGGAAGTTACTGGAGAGTGTACAGCATCAAATGAGGGTGTAAACCAAGGAAAAGGACACAGGATTTGGAAGACAGGAGATTCAACATGTGTGAGAAGTGTTGGGAACCTCTGGAAGATGGTGAAGGGAGATCCCTGGGTAAGTTGTGCAGGCAGAGAGACAACCAGCCTAGACAGGAACAGGTGAGAAAACCTACCCCAGTAGAGCTTTGAGATGTTGAAATTGTATCTGGTACAGCTGAAGGTCTTTAGAAGAGATTTGGACAATTGATGGAGAGTTTGGGATTGAATTATTAATAAGTACATAGAAAACCATAGCAAGGAAAAATATTAGTCATTAACTCCAGGGAAAGCTCATAAAAGTCGTTCAGAGAAAGCAAAAATAATCATAGCTTACTGCGTGGCAGAGCTGTGAATGAATCATACTCAGATAACCATTGGACATTGTGCATATAAAAATGAAACTGCAGGATGAAGAGTATCTGTTTAGCAAATTGATTAAGTGGAGTCCAGTCAAGAGAAGCTTCATTGTAATCTTAGATTTTGCAAGCTATAGATACTTTCCTGAACAGTTTAGGAATTACTGAAGAAAGCTAGAATCTTCAGGGAAGCCTACAGTTAAAATTTTAATAATGTCTATGTTAAAAAGATCCTCAACTATTATTTTAATTATAGTTATTTTTGTAATTTTTATAATAATTCCCCTGAGCACATAACCACTCTCAACACATTTTATTAAGCATTTATGTTTTTTAATCTTATGTGTGTCTCTTGATGCTTTTACTAATAGCTTTTAAGTGTATTAGAGGTCACAATTTTTGTACAGTGGATACCTCATGTGAAGAACATTGTTTCATGATGTGATACATAGGCTTGTGCACTGAATTTCAGGCTTGGCAAGGACTCCTCATACTTGAAAAAATTGTGTTTCATGCAGATTGCTAAAACACAGTCCTTCTAGCCACCTATTGGGTCTTCGTGGGACTGGGCTGCTTATGGGAGAGAAGGGGGCACAAAGTCACTGCAGCTGTTGAGCAGCCTCTGTATACCTTCTTGCTCTGTCTTTGTGCTGGTATCCTTTTAACAAAATGTATTGTGGAAAATATCAAATGCATACAAAAATAGAGATAATAGTATAATGAAACTTCATGTATTCATCGCCTTGCTTCAACAATTCCTAACAGCCTTTGTATTATACTCTCTAAGATGTCCACCAACAGTCTCCATCTCCTGGTATTGACACCTCTGTGTAGTCTCTTCCTATATTGTATTAGGGTTGGTCTGTCTAACCAGTAGAACACAGTACAAGTGATGAGTGTCACTTTCAGAATTAGGTTATAAAATACACTATGGTTTCCAGTTTGCTCTTTTACTCTCACTTGGACCTTTGTCTGTGGGGTAGGGTAGCTGATATTACAGGAGCAGTCCTATGGTTTAATGCCTTTTGTGATCAGCCAGGTAAGATTAGAAGCAGATTTCCCAATCCCAAGTAAAGGCATACTAATTGTAAATATTACAACACATTTCTGAAAGATCAAGACTCAGGAAAAAAAAAAAAGGAAAACCATAGTACCATTTTCATACCTAAAAAAATGATTCCGCCCTGGCTGGTAGCACAGTGGATTAGGCGCCGGCCTGTGAACCCACAGGTCGCAGGTTCGATTCCCCAGCCAGGGCACATAACAAGGTTGCAAACCAGGTCTCCAGTCAGGTCGGTGGCTGGAGGCAGGTAAAAAGTAACCATACATTGATGTCTCTCTCCCTCTCTGCCTCTCTCCCTTCCCCTCTTTCTAAAAATAATGAAATAAAATCTTAAAAAAAAAAAATGATTCCCTAACATGAAAGTTTCCCTAGTTATGTCATGTATTTTTCTTTTTTTAATAGTGTTTGCATCAGGATCCAGATAAAGTATACACATTGCAACTTGTAGATATGTCTCTTAAATCTTTTTTAGCCTTTATGTTCCCTCTATCTTTTTTTCCCTTACAGTTGATTATTTAAAAGCCAGGTAGAGTATCTTACATCTTTCCTGAGCCTTCTTTTGCTGACTACATCACGTGTCCTTAATTGTGTTCCTCTGTTCCCTATGGAGTGGTAGGTAGGTTAAAGATGTTTTGTACTGATATCCTTGAAGTCAATAAATTGTGCACCTGTGGTGGTAAAGACATGAAATAATGGTCCATCATGTGCATCATCACTGGACAAATCTATTATCTGTCCCATCTGTCTGTTTTCTCTTTTGGTAACTCCTGTTAGCCAGGCCTTGGACTGTTTGAATTGATTCCCCTAATCTCATATTTAGCTATCTATCTATCTATCTATCTATCTGTCTATTTCTCTTTCTCTCTCCCCCCTCCCACCCCCGCCCTACGCTCCCCACCCTTCCAGGGAGAAATCCCAGACTTGCAGCTACTTTCTTGAATTTTGAATTTTTTATTACTAAGTCTTTATCATTGCCTGACTTTTTGAAAATATAGACACCAAAACCTGTAATACCTCAATTTTATAAATATAAATATTCATGAGATATTTAACATAAGAGTAGCATTTTAATCTTTGTAGTTTTTACAGTAATTTTAACTTTGGTTTAAAAATAATCAATCCCATGAAGCAGGTCTCTGTTAAAAGTGCTTGAGAAATTGGTGTAGCCCAGAGTAATTAAGTGGGTTTGCATCCAGGACCTCTGACTCTTAAATTCCCTTCTTTCTCTATCTAGTTGTTGGAAGTTATTTTCTCTCATTTTTAAAAGTATTCTTTTTGATATAAGATAAAATTCTGGAAACGTTAAAATCATGTATTTAGTAGAATTTTATTTTCTCATCAGATAGGCATCTCTCGATGATTTCATAAAGACTAACAGTTCATAAGGCTAATATATGTATTTTGTTTCAGTTAAATAAAATTTTGCAAGCAAAGTATTCTAACATAAATATTACTTTTTTGGCCCTGGCTGGTAGCACAGTGGATAAGGCGCCGGCCTGTGAACCCAAAGGTCTCAGCCAGGGCATATAACCAGGTTGCAAACCAGGTCTCCAGTCAGGTCTGTGACTGGAGGCAGGTGAAACGCAACCATACATTGATGTCTCTCTCTCTCTCTGCCTCTCTCCCTTCCCCTCTTTCTAAAAATAATAAAATAAAATCTTTAAAAATATATATTACTTTTTTGTACCTGTATTTATCAGTTTATAGTTTGGTTTTCTACTTGCTTCATAAAATGTAAGTTTTTTTGATAAGAGAAATTTAGTGAATTCTCTGACTTTCTGTTGTTATATCTGTCTCACATACATGATAATTTGTAGTTTAAAAAAGTGCTTTAAAATATTGTTATGAAGTATATTTTATTATGCATTTTACTGATAACCTATGAGAAATTTTATCCTTTTTTGGAAAAAGTAGCCTGGTCTTTTCTTATTTTATCTATTGACTTTTTAATAAAAATGGTTTAAATATTTAGAAAGCTGGAAGATAACAAACCTTTGTACCAACCACCAGCTTTATCAAATCTGTTACATATTTTACTTTTAACAATAAATTTTTTTTTTAATATTTTATTTTATTTATTATTTTTAGAGAGAAAGGAAGGGATAGAGGGAGAGAGAGACATCAATGCGTGGTTGCCTATCACCTGCCTCCAGCTACAGACCTGGCTGGAGACCTGGCGTGCAACCTGGTTATGTTGCACTGGCTGGGAATCGAACCAGCGACCTTTGGGTTCGCAGGCCGGCTCCTTATCCACTGTGCCACCAGCCAGGGCTTAACAATAAATTTTTATAGCTACAGTTAAAGTCTTTTGTATACTCCTCTCCAGTTCTAGTCTACTTTGCTCTAACTGTAGATCTGATTTTTGGATTTATCATTACTGTGCATGTTTTCTAAGAAATAAATGCTAAAATCAGGCATAGGTTTCATATTTTAACTTAATAAATACTAGTACAGCATACGCATATATCCTTTTGCAACTTTTGAAAATTGTTTTTGTTCAAGCACTGATTCTGAGCAGTAACACCCAGAACTGTCAGAAAATTGAACTGTATGGAAATCCAACAAGCAAGGATTTAAAGCAGCCACGCTCATGCAGATGGGTAGCAGGGACAGACAGGCATGGAGACATGGTATGGCATGAAAACTTGGCAAAACCAGGCTGTCCCACATTCACATGTGGTAGATAAACATTGGGAGGGATACTTCTGGGACAATGAATCCCAGCACTAGGCCAGAGCACACAGCCCAGGGCTCCAGCACCAGAAAATAAATTCCTTTAACTTCCAGTTGTACAACCGTTGGGGTTTGGAGCGGCAGAAGAAACTGCCACATTTTCAGGAGACGCTGCTTAAAGGGTCCCAGTTTTGTTCTTGTTGTTTTGGTAAGGTAGTCACCTTGGCTATTTCCTGCTTCCCAACTCCCATATAATAATAAATAGGATTACTTGGGGAAAAGAGATCATATATAACTAAATATGACTCAGTTAAATAATACTAGAAACATTTTCTGAATCATACCCAGGAAATTCCTGACTCCACCGTCCTGTACAAGTAGGTTGTGAGTTAGGCTTTAGGGTGTCTTCCCATAAAAACATAGGTATCTTGGCCGATTCACCTATGATGTACCTGAAGCAAAGTACTAATAAGTATGTATATAATTATTGTACTAATTATTATATTGTTATAGATGTACAAATTACTATATATATATATTAGTACTACTTTACACACATATATACAATCTAACATTTATGACAAAACAGTTTTGATGGGAAACTATTTTCAGAAGTATTATTTGGAATATAGGGACACATTAACTGATAGCCTACATAACTAGTCTTTTGGGCTTACCTTTGTAGGCCAGATTTGCAGACAAGGAGGTATAGACAGATGGCAGGCTGTGTGGTGGCCTTCTAGTGGATCTTGGAGTGAACGTAGTGGGAGAGGGGAGCAGACTATGACATGTAAATGAGTCTGTGGGGTCTTTCAGGTCAGTGAAGGGATAGTGAGGTTACTACTAATAGGAAGTGGAGACCATACTGTGAAAAAAGGGTCTTAGGGATGGTAAAGAGGATGGGAGAGGCTGAAACTGGATTTAACGAAAAGGACAGTGGATGCTATTTGTTTTTCTTTTTCTCCTTGGAAAGAAGGGGGACCAGTGCTGGTGGGGCCTCTATAGTGAGCTCTCCTTCCCATTTCTCCTTTATTCAACCCCTTGACCTTGTGAGCTTTTTTCTCTTCCATTTTCTTCCCCCTGCCATCCAACTAGCAGTCCTTGAGTGGCACTTTCAGTAAGTATGGTTGTTGTGGCAGCTTCTGAAGAGGGGTTTTGTTGGTGTTTTTCCTCATTTCTTCTTCACTCCCACTGACAGCTAGTAACAAATGAGACTGGAAAAACCATAATATTTGGGGATGGTGCTGGAGAGCAGGAAAAAAATGGAAAGAAGAGGCTGGAGCAACAGAATTTGGGGATATCGAAGAAAGAGCTATATATGCACTTAGGAGTATTTTTAGGAATGTTTATGTTCTAAAGCACTTTCCTTGATATGTGGTTGGTTACTACTGTTATTTTTCTCTACCAGCCTTTTATGTAGTAGTTTCACCTAGCTCACAAGGTTGAAAGAGGGGACCACATTGCCTAAAAAAGGGCTGGAAACATACAGTTAATACGTTGATTCAGCATGCATGTATTTTTTAGTGTGTTTGGCCTTTTCTGATGATTGCATTTCTAGACATTGGCATTTCCGTATAGAGGAGCAGCATCAAGAACTGGGTCAGCAGAACATGGACTGTGGAGTCCTCAGCCATGCCTTGCCACTCCCTTGTTCTTTCTGTCATCAGCTTCTGTCTGTGACATGTGGCTCCAAGTACCTCACAGAACTAGGAAGCCTAGTTGGGTCACCATAGACACTCAGTGAATATTAGTTCTCTCCCTTTGTGGGAGGAATGTTTTCGTTTAGATTATTGTGTAGATTCTAGTGGTTCTGAATTTTTTGTCCAACTGGATTCTTGAGATAAATTCATTTGGGGATTGATGATATAGCCTCAGCGCATTCTCTCTTAAATTGAATCAACGGAAAACGTTCATCAGGAAGAGAAACCTCATTTTTAAGAATTGACCTCTTTAAAATAATTTTAATTTAAACATATAACTTTAAATAGATACTATTTCTTAAACATACAGCATTAACCAAAACTTAAATAAATGAAGTTATACGAGTCCCACCACCTGAGCAAACTGTATTTCTTGTTTTATTACCCCTTCTTGTCTGGATTCATTCATTGTGCTATCCTAACAGTCACTTTTTATAAAGGCATTTGCTTTGTCTCTAGGTGTAAAACAAAGGTGTATCCAGATAACCTGCCTACAACAAGTGTGGTGATTGTTTTCCACAATGAGGCTTGGAGCACACTTCTGCGAACTGTCCATAGTGTCATTAATCGCTCACCAAGACACATGCTAGAAGAAATTGTTCTAGTAGATGATGCCAGTGAAAGAGGTAAATTTTAAATTGTAACACCAATAATATGCTACATCATTTAATGATTTTAAACAAGAGTTCCTATCACTTTTAACCCAATAACTTTATATAAACTTCTAATTTATCCTAAAAAAAATACTGTGGCATTTGGACTCATTCACACCTGCAAAACAGTTAAACACTGTGAAATTTAAAAATTATTTTAATTAGCTTTAATTTGTGTTTCTTCTTAATCTTGTTTTTAAAAAGAAATAATGCTATATAAAATAAACATTTAGGCAGGATAGTGAATAAGCCCACATAAATTTACTGGTGTTTTCTCTGTAGGAAGCTGCAGCCCTGAGTTACTGGAGAGAGACTGGGTATTATTTAGAGGCATAAATGGAGAAATTTTGTTCCATGTACAATGGGAAGTATCTCTGACAGCAGAATGAAGCCTTATCAGGTGAACCTTAGTTCTCCTGATTCTTCTTAGGCTTTCCCCATTTATTCCACTTTTAAATTCAGGAATGATCTGTAGCTAGGTGCATAATAGGACAAGGAAGGAACTTAAGAAAAGAATGGTTTATAATATGACTCTGATCTCATTATAAATCGCTATAGAGACTCTTGCCCAAATATTCTTCCAAGAATCTCAGAATTGTTCATGAGCTTAGACTCTCAAACTGTTTCATGAAGTACTCTTAGAAAAATATATTAATTAAAAGTGCATTGGCCCAACTTTATTTATTCTGAATGCTTCTAAAGATTTCACACTACAAGTAATGTAGAAAAGGCTCTGCTTAGTCCGTCAGTAAGGAAACCTGTCCAATTCAGAGCCACCCAGCATTTCCCAAGCTTCACACCCCCACCCCCGCCCCACTCCACAGCAAATCTATTTAGGATCATTGGTGTCATGTATTCCTAAGCTCACATGAGAAAAATTTGGAAGGAACTACAGAAAATGGCTTTCCCTTCCTTCCCTGATCAGCCTTAAACTTCATAACCCATCATGTCAGCCTCTTTTGCTAGTCTCTTCAATGTTCTTGCCTAATCTCTCATTAAATCTGCTAAAATAGTTTGGTCAAGTATACCTTCTCCTTCCTGTGCTTACAGTAATTAAATATGTACACTTAAACATGATTAAGTTCAATCATTTCATATCATAATTATTGGGTGCAGTTTGCACCTTAATAATGATTTAAGTTTTACTACTTTGCTAGATTATAGAGGTACAAGTAAAGAATAAGTTATAGAGGCCCTGGCTGGTGGCACAGTGGATAAGACGCCGGCCTGTGAACCCAGATTGCTGGTTCAGTTCCCAACCAGGGCACATAACCAGGTTGCAAGCCCGATCTGGGTCTCCAGCCAGGTCCATGGCTAGAGGCAGGTGAAAGGCAAACCATACATTGATGTCTCTCTGCCTGTCTCCCTTCCCATCTCTCTGGAGATAATAAATAAAATCTTAAAAAAAAAAATAAGTTACAGTCCTACCTTCTCATGTACCTTATAGTTTTTATCCCTAATTTAATTAAGAGGACAGTTAATAATCATGCAAGATATTCAAATAATAAATTGCGTAATATATAATGTGATTAATGTGCAAATTAATGAGAGTTGTTATAAATTAAGAATCACTGTTGGCAATAGAAGTATAAACCCCGTGGATAGTTTTTTGCTATGACTTTATTTATTCTTTAAGAAAATTAACTGAAGTTCATGCAAGCAGCAGTCTATACAAGCATCTACATGACAAGTGACTTGTGTTTGGTTTACTTATATGTAAACATTTGTATAAATTAAATATTCCTCAAGGAAAGGTATTTTTCTTAGGATGAAATTAATTACTTTCCTATTTCTTTTTTTGGTTTAACCATTATTCTGTTGGGGGCCAGAGAAAGCTATGTGGAATATTAAGTTTTTGTAGGATGTGGCCTAATTAGAAAGACATGTGTCCACAACTCTGTAAGTGACAAAGTCACATATACAAGTGACTTCTTTTTTCTGTTCCTTATTTGTGAGAGAAAACAGGCCGCAGACTTCTATTTCAGTGCTCCACTTGGGGCTTTTAGTCAATTAGCAGAGTCCCTGAGTGTTACCCCAGGGCCCTCAGTCAGGGGTCTGCTATTCCTTTATCTTCTGCCTAAAAAGGCTCAGAAGCCTAGGTCACCATTTCTGTCATTTGGGAACCACTAGGCCTTGTGATTTTGTGGTTGTAATTGTTGTCTTGCTATCCAGATTGAGAATTACATAATATTCTTTGGCTCTCTTGTTTAGGTGATAACTGTTGGGCCTGGGAATAGGAACCAGAGCAAACTCTTTATTTTTAAATAACTCTCCAAGCCTGCTTTTACCTCTTCATGAAATATATCCAAGGCACCATCATTTCTCACCTGAACTGGGAAATAGACTGACTAGTCTTCTCACATACATTCTGCTCACCACCTCATCTGCTCACCACTTGGCATGCAGAGTGAACCTTTAAACATACAAATCTGATCATGTCACTTCACTGATCAAAATCTTTCCTCTAAGGTCTACATAACCTGGCTTCCTTCTGCATTTTCAGTATCTTGAACCATTCCCTGCCCACCCCATCCCCACAGCTCAGCTCAGATGTTTACTCAGAATCAAGTTATATTTAGAGAGGCCTGCCTTGATTTATGAAGTCAGATTGTACCTCCCTGAACACATCTCAGAACCTCTATCCCCCATGACAGCTCTTAACAGATTTGTTTTCTTGTCTGCTTATGCCTGTCTCCTGGCTTCCAGTTAGACTCCATCAGGTCTGTTCACCATTATCTCCTCAGTGCCCACAGTGCCTGTTACTAGTAAACAGAATTATTTAATAAACAAATGAATAATCTAGAGTCAAGTAACTTGCCTTTACTTCTTGTCTACACTACACAAGCTCCCTTATTATGTTGTGTAGCATGTCATCTGCTTACTTGATCTTGCTAAGTGTCAGTAGCTCCATTTCATTAAAGAAGTATGAAATAGGTGCTATAATTATTCCTATTTTATTGATGAGAAAAATGAGGCTTAACATAAACCAAGGGCTTGACCTCCTAGCTGCTCTACATGTTACCGTCTTTTGTAACTATATTATTATAGGGTCTAATGAAACAGTTGTGATGAATCCCTAGTTCATGTCAGAAGTTATGTAATTGTCATCTCAAGTTATCTTAAAATTTAGAACTGACAGAATGTTCCTAATCTGAGAAGACTGTTTTCTTTCTTGTTTTACGCATAAGGAAATGAAGGTTCTTAGTAAAAATTAGGAATCAGACTTACTAAATTCTTTGCTCTTTCTACCATTCTCTAGAGTTCTGGCTAAGATTTCTGAGATGTTACTATGAGCGGTGAAATATTTTCTGTCACTAACATTCTCTGACAACCTCATACTCCCTGATGGAGAGATGCTTAGGTATCCATTGTAGGCTAAGAGCTGTAGAGATATTCTAATAAACAAGATTCTCTTATTTTGGAATGACATAACTTCTCATCATAATCACTTAACTGTCCCATCATCCTGCCCCAAGCTTGTTTTTTTATGTAAAGTGAGGCTTAAATAGTTACTAATCCTCCACCCAGCCCTAAGTCTTCTAACCCTATATCAACTGTTAGGAAGACACACACCTATTTCTTAGCTTTATTGCATGAAAGCCACAATTATGTCAAACTAAGATGTTAGGAAATTTGTGGAATAGGAACTTTTTTGAGTTACCAAAGAGGCATGTATTTTTCATTTTATTTATAGACAGGAGAGGGTATTTTTGCATTGAAATATTCAGGAATTCAATTGCTTTGGTTCTTAAGAAGCACTTTAAACTGACTTATATTTGGGGGAAAACTTACCAAAAGACACATTATTAATGACACAACCAGCCTTGACAGGTGTCGAGTACTAGAACATATCTCACATCCTGTACCACGTGAGAATCTATCAAACTCTAGACTCAAAGTAACTTAAATATTTATCAGATCAGGTGATTCCACAGTCTTGAATTGTCCTCTCTGTAGTTTCCTGCTAGCATTTCTTGCTATGGATGAAAAGATAGGCTTTAAAATCAAGCACAGTTGTCTTGGAAACTTGGATTAACCTCTAACAAGCTGTCCCACCTTGATCAGTTCATTTAATGTTCTGAGCCTTAGATTTTTGTGTCTAAAATATGTGACTATCTCATAGTGTTGTTAATGAACATTAAATGAGATTAAGTATGTAAAGAGCCTACCATTGTGGTAAACAAACAGAAAATGATAACTAGTGTAGGAAAATGTTGCTTTTCTCTGGGATTGGCACTATCCCTTGTCTTTTTACTTAGATTCAAATTATATCTTTCTGACCCTAACATTTGGTTCATAAAATCACAGTGGTGATCCAGATAGGAGTTCTATTCCACATGTTTTTCAAATACTTTAAGCCCAAATATATTAGCAGCAGTGGAAATGATGGATATTCTGGTGTAATGGGACACACAGGCCTTTTCTCTTTCACAACTTTCCTGTTAGTCTGGTCTTACCAGTTAAATAGACAAGAACCATTTCATTTTTCATTCCTATTTATCCTTCCCTCTTTACTCTATAGGAAGTTCTTTGGATCCCCACTGTTAGTACTTAAAGTAGATACCTAGATTTACATAAGTAAGACCTTGCCATTATTAGAGTCCCATGAGACAAAGGTGGTCATCCGAGTTCCACTAGTTTCATCTCAAGTTTTTCCTTCATTGGAGAGAGCATCCTCATGCCTATTGTATGGGGACTAGTTAGAAAGATATTTGCCATACCACCATCAATAGCTTCTCTGGCATAAATGCCATGAAATAACCTGATCTGAAATATTCTTTATCTTCATTTTGACCAAGCTGAGCCTTTTCTGCTTTTTAAAGCCAATTATGTACTTTGGCGGCAGGGCATCCTTACCTTAATCATAACCTCTATCTGCATGGCTGCAGACAGCTATTAATTTCACAGAGCCACTTCCTCTCCCTTTCTCCCTTATCCTCTTCCATTTTCCTTTCCTCTTAAAATTGTTTTTACTTAGACCTACTTGTCTGTTAAGAATCTCCACTTGGTCTTACAATTAAAGTACAATATTTCTCTTCTGAGTTTGACCTCACTTCTGCCTTCTGATAAAAGAACTGCATAGTCAAAGACTGTAGTAATCTATAAGACATTTTGTTTCTACCTTTGAAGAACTACAGTTTTCTGAACTTCAACTGCTGTTGCATATTCTGTTCCTTTTCTCTATTGTGGTCTGGATTTAATTGTCCTAAACTGTATTCTTTCTGTTCCTGATCCTTAAGCATGATTAGAAAAAGCAAAATTGAACCCTGGTTGGTGGCACAGTAGATTGGTGCCGGCCTACAAACCCAAAGGTTGCTGGATCGATTCCCAGTTGAGGGCACATGACCAGCTTACAAACCAGGTCTCCAGTCAGGTCCGTAGCTGGAGGCAAGTGAAAGGCAACCATACATTGATGCTTCTCTCCCTTTATTCCTCCCTCCCTGCCCTTCTCTCTAAAAATAATGAATAAAAATTGTTTAAAAAAGAAAAATTGAGCTTGATAAAGAATTGCTTAGAGGCCCTGGCTGGTAGCAAACTGGGTAAGGCACTGGTCTGCGAACCCAAAGGTCGCTGGTTCAATTCCCCAGCCAGGGCACATAACCAGGTTGCAGGCCAGGTCTCCAGCCAGCTCTGTAGCTGGAGGCAGGTGAAAGGCAACCATACATTGATGTTTCTCTCCCTCTCTCCCTTCTTCTCTCCCTTCCTCTCTCTCTCTCTGGAAATAAATAAAGTCTTTAAAAAAAAAAAAAGAATTGCTTATAAAAATGTGGTAACATCCCTATCTCTAATTGAGCCTAACCCAAAGGCTCTCTCCTAACTCCTGGTATAATAAGGTAGGGCAGCTCTAGTACTTACTCTCAGGAAATAAAAAGGCTCCCTATCGCAAAACAGACTTGTGGATCAGGGCTCTCGCTAGAAGTGCTCAGTGAACATGCGTTGAATGAATATTACAGATCAGAATTGCTTTGCATTTAGATAATGCCAGGTCATAGTTTTTTCATGTTATTTTTGTTTTGCTCATTTTTCAGACTTTTTGAAAAGACCTCTGGAGAATTATGTGAAAAGATTAAAAGTACCAGTTCATGTAATTCGAATGGAACAACGTTCTGGATTGATCAGAGCTAGATTAAAAGGAGCTTCTGCGTCAAAAGGCCAAGTGATCACTTTCCTAGACGCCCACTGTGAGTGCACAGTGGGCTGGCTGGAGCCTCTCTTAGCCAGGATCAAGCAAGACAGGTAACTTTCTGGAGTCTATGCATTTATTTCCTAAACTATACGATCAGTTGCCAAATTCTGTATTTGTTAATAAATACAGAAATCATTTCCTCTGAAGTTTCCTTTAGAATACCCATGAAGATCACTCTAAACTAATTGTAAAGAAGACCATATTCTCATATCTGGAAGGAATGTTTGCAAACTGTCTTGTTAATGGTAATGGATTAGGAAACATGTTAAGATGTATACTGTGTATGGTACCCTGTTGACTGAACAGGAGCAGAACAGATGGACAGTGAGCTTAGGGAAGGTAGGATAAAACTCTTTCCTTGTCCATACTCTGTAAAGCCAGCACTGGGGCCTGCAAGTCATCCCATCAGTCTGCATCCTTGCTGGAACTGCCGTACAGGAAGAAGCGAAGTGGGTGTGAGATACATATCACATCCTGAAATGCTTAGCTGCAAATCTTAGATGATGCCGGAAGAGCACTGGGAGCTGTAGGTATTCCTGGCTGTAGTCTTTCATAAGTGTTTTTTAAAAGAAGGCTCTACTGCTGGGCTCTGGCTTGTTCCCTGTGTTATCAGGAGAGCACCTCACTTCAATCTGTGAGGCGCATCTCTGTTAACTGACTTTCTGACTGTAGTTGCAGCTAGAGCTAGATGCTGCCTGTGCCAGCTTAACATGGAGGGTTAGATTTGAGCAGACTGAACTTTTACTAGTCTAGTGGTTTTGTTAGCAATTCCTGGACTCAAATCTCTCCCCAGTCCAAGATGAATAATAGGAAAAACCAGCATTGGGTCAGTGAGAGGAAACAGCAGCTTTAGGAAGAAGAATGTTGCCCGAAGAAGGTCCATATCTCTGTGAATGGCTTTCTGTAAGCAACTGATGACTGATTTAGGAAATGTTTGCTTGCATAAAGACAACACATAATCTATATGAAGCAGAAACGTGAACCTATGGAGAGAAGCAATGGAAGGCGACAACAGAAATATGACAGGGAATTTGGCTGAAACAACAATCACAACTTCCAGTTTGGGCTGAATGGTAGATGTGGGATCCTGAAAACGCGCACACACAAATGTTTTAAATGCACCACTGACTTAGCACCAAAGTAAGAAATTTTGCAGATCTCAGAATGAAGTGAGAATAAGTGATTAGCTCAAACACTAAAGTCAGCTTTCACTTGTACAGCTTTTGCTGAACTTGGGGGACACTGAGCTTTTGCCTTGGAAAACAACAGGAGGACAGGTGACAAGGCCTAGGCCCTGCCTAAGGTAGGAAGAGGAAAGCAGGCGTCTGTATAACGCGAGAATCCTAATACCCGGATCTCTGCGTGAGTGAAAAGGGCAAATCCCACCATGCTAAAGAAAACTCACCTGTTCCAACCTTGGTATGAGGTGGTGGAGGGGAAATAAATCTCTACTAAGAATTTATAAACAAAATACAGAAAAGTAGAGAAATAGCTCAACTTATTTTATGAGATTAGTAGTATAACCTTGATAGGAAAACCAGAAAAGACATATGAGGAAAATTATTCATACCCACTCAATGAATGCTAATATAAAAACATCACAATACCTGCAAACTGAGTCCAACTGAGGGATGTAATTTTATAAAAAACATATATATATATATATATATATATAAAATTATTATATATATATACATATGGGTATATATGTATTGTGACTAATTGGTTTGTTTTAATGTAAAACCAATTCACTTAATACACCCCGTTAACATTTCTGAACCTATGATTATCATTAAAACTTTATGATTGCTTCAGTAGATACAGAAAAAGAGTCCATTTATAATTAATTCTTAGCAAATAGTTATAAAATGGAAATATACTAGTCTGAGAAAAGACAGCTTAAAAAAAAACTAAAATGAAACATTAGCAGGCAAACACCACATTGATGGAGAAATATTGAAAGTATTTTATAAGGACTTTACTTATTTTTAGAGAAGGGGAAGAGAGGAAGAAAGGAAAGGAGAGAAACATTGATCATTTGGTTACCTCTCATATGCATTCTAACCAGGGTATGTTCTTTTTTTTTTTTTTTCTTCCAATTTTCTTCTGATTTTATTTTAATTTTATTTTTTAATTTAATTTTATTGTTGTATTACATCCATCCCCTTTTTACTCCCCTTTTTCCCCACCCACTCACTTCCCCCTCAAAGTCAATCCCACTTGTCCATGTCCATGGTTCTTCCATACTAGTTTTTTGCGGGGTGTGTTCTGACTGGGAATCAAACAGGCAAACCCTTCACTTCGCAGGCCAACACCCAACCGAGACACGCCATTCAGGGCGAAAGTGAAAATGTGAAGCAAGATAAGGATACCCTGAATTACTGCTGTTATTCAGGATTATTAGAAGCCTTAGGTTTTACAATGATACAAGAAATAAAGGGTATAAGGATCGGAAAGGGAGAAAAAAACAAAAACAGGTCCTGTCAATTGCAGATAATGTATTTTTTCTATTAAGGAAATATCCATACACAAATAATAGAAATAATTTAGCAATATTGTCAAACATAAGATCATAAAAGAAAAGGTAGTTCCTTCTCCACACCAGCAAAAAAATAGTTAGAAAATAAGACCAATGTGGCTTGGTTGGGCATCATGCCACAAAGTTAAAGGTATCCGGTTCAGTTCCCACCCAGGGCACATGCCTGGGTTGTGGGTGCATATGAGAGGCCACTAATCAGTGTTTCTTTGTCACATTGATGTTCTCTCCCTCTGTTTGTCCCTCCTATCCCCTCTCTAAAAATAAAGTTTTTTTAAAGAAATTATACCATTTATAACAACAATGGGAATCATAGATTATAATTTAGGAATATGTTTAACAAAAAATGCATTAAATAGAAAAATCTAAGTGGAAAGAGAGAAAGATGGTGTTCGTGGATAGAAAAGTCAATAATAAAAATATCAGTTTTCCCACATTGATCTATAAATTCAAGGCATTTCCAATTGTAGTCTCAACAGAATTGTCCCTAAGAAATTGGCTAATTCTGACATTATTTGCTAAGACTCCTGAAGAAGGAGTAGTAAGGTACAATGGAACTTGTCCTAGAAGAAAAGACTTACTTTAAAGTGGTATTGTGGCATGTTATGTATGATAAAGGAATTCACAGATAGATTAGTGAAACAGCAGTGTTTAGAAACCACCCCATGCTTATATGGAAGCTCAATTTATGATAGAGCAGTCATTGATAGTTAAAACAGAAGAAAAAAGGGACCACTATATAAATAGTGTTGGAACAATTAGTTATTCATAAGGACACTAAATAAGGTTGGACACTTATATACGTATCATACCCAAAATCATTTCTGCGAGGACTGAAGACAAAACAAAAAGCAAGAATGTAATTCTTTTTTAAGACAGTAGAGAATATCTTCATGGTATGAAAGCAGGGAAAGATTTGTTACATAAACACCAGTTGGATGAGGAGGCTATTGCATACTCTGAAATGTGGCTGACAAGGGCACCTTCCTTAGAAGGGGCTGTGGTCATGGGTGAGTGTTTTCAGGTTTTAACAAATACTATATTCCCAACTGAACAAATTTAAATGTGTATGATCGGACAATTTGCATGAAGAAATAACAAATTTGTGAAGAAAATATCCTTTTTAATAATTACAAAATATATTTTAAAAATTGTAAAATACTATTTAACATTTTTACATTAAGAGAATGACATCCAAAGTTGATAGCATTTTAGGGACACTATAGGGAAAAATATGTATGTATACATGTAACACTTGGGGAGCCTTAAAGAAGTGTGCCACAAAAAAGTTCCTTCCTTGCCCTGACTGTTGCCGGTGGGTTGGGTGTCTTCCTATGTAGCAAAAGGTCACCAGTTCAATTCCCGGTCATGGTGCATGCCTGGGTTGTGGGTTCAGTCCCAAGTCGGGATGAGTATGACAGGTAACCAGTTGATATTTCTCTCCCTCTCTTCCCCTCTAAAAATAAATAAATGAACTCTTAAAAAATATATAAAAGGTTCCTTTGATTCAGTAATCTCACTCCTGGGAGTTTACTCTTATAGCAAAAGGGAAAAATGTACATGAACAAGTTCACTTGGTACCTTAATAGCAAAAAAAAAAAAAAGGAACATAGATGTTCAAGAATTGTTTATTAAGAAAACTATTATCTTTAAATGATTTAATGTGTAGTCAGTAAAAGTATTATTTTTTAAAACTCTTGAAATATTTGAAGTACTTTTATAAGTGCCAAATAGTTCTAGGTACTTTGGCCATAGCATCTTTGGCCATAGCATCTTTGTCACAAGTATTCTGTTGCATAACTAATTGGGTGTAAGGCAGTTTGCCATGAAAAAAGGTTAAGAAACTGGTTGACAGCTTGGGTTTTTTGTTTGATTGATTGACTTCATTTCTCCATTGATAAATCAATCACTATAGTAAAAAAAAAAAAAATAACTGGTTAACAGTTTTGGTTAGTTGATTGCCAGTTGTTTCATTTCTCCATGAACAAATTTCTTGCAGTTAACTCCCATTTTTATGTTACATATAAATCTTAGCCCTCAAATGGTCTGTACAATGACAAGTAGGTATGGTGGGGGTCTTAGAATAGTCAGCATTTCTTTCAGAAATGACAGTGATATGCCCCAAGAGTTGCTTTTTTTTGAAACACTACACATTGGGAGAAGAAAGAAAGGCCGAGAGCTCTCTCTTGAGGTCACAAAGTTGGACTCATATTTCCCATAGGTTGAATCCACAATATAAAATCAGTTATTTGCATAGTACCACCATGAAGCTACACACATTTTAAGTAAAGTTGGTAAAATTTTGTTATCTATATTTTCATGTTTCATGATGTCTTGTGTTTGAATGTCTTTTGTCATGATTTTTTTATAGCCAGTTAGTTGTGCATTAAAAATGCCTGGGGCAAAAATATTGTTGGCAGTGCTTACAATAAACATACCCAGATATGGTGGTGGTTTTGTGGCAAATATGTAAAAGTATGAACAAAAAAGGGATGGAAGGTTATCAATAACTTATAACTAAATGTAGTAAATAACTATGATGTTAGCTTGATATGTAGCAGGAAATTTTTTCACCATTATCTGTCATTGTAAAATGTATTTTTATTTTTTAAATACTTAGTATACAGTTGTAGTAGGCCTCAAAAAGAAAAGTTTTAAAAGATTTTTGTATTTGCTTTTACGATTTTAGGAAAACAGTAGTATGTCCTATTATTGATGTGATCAGTGATGATACTTTCGAGTACATGGCAGGTTCTGATATGACCTATGGTGGATTCAACTGGAAGCTCAATTTTCGCTGGTATCCTGTTCCCCAAAGAGAAATGGACAGAAGGAAAGGCGATCGTACTCTTCCTGTCAGGTAATTAATTTGTCAAACATTCTGTCCAAAGTGTTATTGGCAGGTGATTGTGAAACTTTGAAAATCATATTATAAGGATTATAAGGGTATTTTGAGAAACATACAGCATGTGGGTACCATATATGTAATTAAGAGCCATCTTTCACACATATCATTACTTTAAAGACAGATTTTCCCCCTGATCAATTAATAAATAGAATTTTTGGTTTATATAAATCTAGTGCACGTGAGAAGTGATGACATACATATGTTCTTTCATTCCTATATGAATAACATTGTACAAATATCTAAGTCAAATTTGTGCTTTAATTAAGAATAATATTGAACTTGAATCAAACTACCCCTTTAATTATGTGTTAATATGTTCAAATATTACTTAAAATTGAGTCCTTGGATCAAAATATAAGATTGTATATTCAGACTTGTACCATCTGGATAATAGTTACTGACTGGTAAGGTTAAAAGAGCTTGTTTTAAATATAAAGATACAAAGATAACGAATCAAATTTATATAAATTTTTTTCATTAATATACTTCTGAATTTTCTTTTGTTCTACACTTAGCTATATAGATTTTTTTCCATAAAGGGATAAAAATCTTCCTGCTCTTCAAAATCTCGAGATTGAGACTAAGCTTTCTGAGCCCTCCTAGGGTTTATTCCGGTTGCATGAGCCTGTTGTTTCTGTAGCAGTTGGCAGCTGCTTCAGCCAGGCTTTTTAGCTTTCTCCCATCCTGGGCTTCCCAGAGCGCCTTCCCTTGAATTCAAGCCCAGTTCTGGCAGAGCACAAGAGAGCTCGCAATAATCGGTCTTTTCCCCACTAGCTAGCTTGAGTTCTTCACTAGTAAAGGGATTTCCCTGCTCTTTTGCTGACAGATCAGATCACCACCAAAGCCAACAGTTCCTGAACATTTCATAAATGATGGACTTCTTTGAAAAATGGCTCTGTTGGCTCTAAGGAGAGTGGTGCACACAGAAGATACAGCATATGTATAACTCTAGCAAATTTAGAGATACCCCAAAACCTAGATCTAGAAACCCCTGTACTAAATGATAATTCTGGTGTTGGTCCATTTCGTTTGATTCCAATGATACTAGACTTTCTCTTTCAAATTTTTCTCTTCTTAAAATAGATCCTAACTACTTTGTGGAAACAACCATTTCCACAGGAAGAGCAAATGGGCCACCATTACAAGGGCACGGGATGAAACATTTTAGAGCAACAGAGGAGGCCCTCTTCATCTTAAGATAGAGTATAGTATCTTCTCTAGAACTTAATTTTTGTCTCCCAGTTGGAGTCTTGTTTTTCTTCACACTCATTACTCAAGGAAATCAAATATTTGGTATTCATTTAGTTAAACCTCCTTCGTTATTATTTCTTTGCTTAATTCCACCTATTCCCACCAGCTCTGCATATGTAGGCCATGTTTCAATGATCTGGGCTTTTTTGCAGGGGATATACCATACTTGGTCAGGATGATGATCCCCTTAGAATAGTGATTTTCATCCTTTTTCACCTCATGGCACACGTAAACTAGTAAAATTCTGCAGCACATTAAAAAATTATTTTTTTGCCAATCTGACAAAAATAGGCATAGTTTTGATTTGTTCACACAAAATGGCTATTGTGTCAACTGCTTTTATTTTTAATTTGACTATCTAAGGTAGAAGGGGTCAGTGGCCCTGACTAAACAGTCAGGTATTGCATGTTTTAAAAAAATATTTTAGCACACCAGTGTAACTCTTATAGTTGAAAATCGCTGCCTTAGAAGGATGTATAGATTTTATTTGTATTCCATCTCTTTCTTTCCTTAAAGGTTCTTACTAAGGATAGGGAAAGGGTCATGTTTTCATCCTATTTAATCTGTGTCTTTGCAACATCTGTCACGCTTTAGAACCTGGCATGTCAGTTTGGCTAACATGAGTTTGACTGATTAAACAGTCAGTTGGGTGTTTTTTTTTTCTTCAATCCCCCCCCCGCCCCCCAGCTCTTTTTATAGCTGTTAGGGATGGAGTGGTACACTCTCAGATGGAGTGGAGTTTCAGGGTGGATGCTCATTCAGGACCTGAGGACCAAGAAAGCTGCTAAAGACAGGAAGAGCTCTTGGGACTGGAGAAAAGGATGTCTAGGCAGAAGCTGTGACAGCTTGGCCAGGGTGCAGGTCACAACAAAGGAAGTCCCTCAGGGCTGTGACTATTTCTAAAGCATGTAAAAATAAGCATTTATTCTGTAGTTAACAGTTGTAAAATGACTTTTAAAAACAAAACTGGTTGTAAATTTTAAATGGTTGGTATTAACAATATAGCATTATGTTGGATTTCAGGACACCTACAATGGCAGGAGGCCTTTTTTCAATAGACAGAGATTACTTTCAGGAAATTGGAACATATGATGCTGGAATGGATATTTGGGGAGGAGAAAACCTAGAAATTTCCTTTAGGGTAAGTTCCCACTGAAAAAATTAATTATCTGTTTAATTTCAAATATTGGTATGCTTTAATTAATCATGTTATTCTCTAAACTTAAAAAAATGAATTTAGTATTAATTTAACCAGAATTCAGAACCTCCAGTCCATAAAAAGGTTGGTGATACTGTTAAGAGTTCATTATAAACTATTTCAAGCAAATAATTTAGTTATCTTACTACTCTACTTATAAAACTTAGACAAGATTCCCTAATTGTTTTTAATTTCTATTCTTTTCAAGGAAGTAATTCAAGCTTTAAAAGCACTCTGCATGTTATTTAAATGACATACTGCGTTCCTAAAAGTAATTTTTAGATATACGTCGCTTATAGTGGAAACCACAGTGACCTGCACTGTAGTTTAACCAGCTAGCTCACTTTGTCCCTGGTGGGTGTCTTTGCCCTCTGATAGAAGGGAGAGGTTTGAGTCCTCTGGGTCAGCTTGGAGAGCCTATCCAGCATTATCATTTAAGATCCTGGGGAAATCCTGAATATTTAACAAAATCAAAACTTTTCAAAATATATCTTTTAATTGTAAGCAGTTAGACTTTTAATGTAAGGGCAAATGCATTTTGAAAGGAGCACAAGGATCATTTCATTACTAAGAATATGAGGCCACGCTTGATCTTTTATCCCTTTTTTGTTTTTATGCTTACAAGGACAACAAAGTGCACTATCAGTGTTTCACGGAAGAACTCATGAGAGATACTTTAAAGTTCTAGCTTCTGTTTAATGTACAGGCTGAGACACGGGTTTGGGGGAGGAGTAGATAGGACTCTGCAGAATGCTCCATAGTCAAAGGTTTTTGGGTCATGAATCATATTAATACATTATTCATTATACACACATAAGACATAAAACATAAACATTTCGTGAAACAGTGTCTTTGTTAGCAAGTACTGGGTGCAATTCATCAAATTGGAATTTATAATCCTTTTATAAGTCATGATCTGCAGTTAGGAAAATACTGCTTATGCCTTTTCTGTACTTAGCCTTTAACCTTATGGTCTTTTAATTTAACCTTCAGTCTCTGGTTTAATCTGAACCAAAAATTAGAGAAAGATTTGTTCTTGAAGAAGCACTGGTTTCACAAACATATAATAGGAGCTCTACTATATGCCCTTGCTTCTGTGAAATTCCAACTATGAAACTCTGTAGTTGTGAACAAGTGTCTTTTCCGACTAGCATTGCTTAAAGCTGGTCTTCCTTGTGGCTCTTTTCAGATTTGGCAATGTGGTGGAACTCTGGAGATTGTTACTTGCTCACATGTGGGGCATGTGTTTCGGAAAGCTACACCTTACACATTTCCAGGAGGCACGGGACAGATTATTAATAAAAATAACAGGCGACTTGCAGAAGTGTGGATGGACGAATTCAAGAATTTCTTCTATATAATTTCTCCAGGTTAGCATTATTTTGCATTAGAAATACAAGCCTTAAGTTTCTCGTTTCTGATCCAAATGCCTTCTGAGGAGAGACAAGGGAGAGAAAGGACGTTTGAGCAGAGTGAAACACCTACATCGTAAGTCATTGTAAGAAATAAATGAAATGATACATAGTATAAAAAGCACTTAACAGAATGCCTGGTATAATGCATTATTGACAATAATAATAAATTATCCAGGATGGTATTATAGAAATTACTGTTGGTCCAGGTGGGGCGCATGTGTGTGAACCTACCCAAGACATTTAACAACGATAGGAAAGTGCTGAGTTTCTCAAGGCTGGTTTAGACCCTGCAACATGCTTCAGGGACTTTTCTTCAGGGTTTTGTGGGAATAGCTATTCCATCAGCTGTAAATCTGCCTTACAGTGTTACCATTCCCTCTTCATTTTTTAATTTCCACAAGACTGTCTGTCAAGTGGCAGGGAGCACAATTCCATGGGTTGTGTAAGAGAAACCTGACTAGAAACCATTGTTCTATTTCATTTCTCTTTAATAATTGGGCAAAATGAATCTTGTTTTTTGTTTTTCCTTAACATATTAAAGTTCTCTTATCTCTTGTAATTTATATTTGTATCATTGAAATGTATATTATTCTCACATAAATTTAATTTTTCTTTGAAAAATATATTTTCTTGTTTTATACTTTGGGAAGTGGATTTATAGTATATCACTTGTATAGTCACACACCACCAAAATGGTACCACTTTTTCCCATTCCTCTGGCTTAGATGTAACACATAAATAGAAATGTGTTATCCACTAGAACATTAATAATCACTCGTTCATTTCTTTTGACAGGTGTTACAAAGGTAGATTATGGCGATATAGCATCACGGGTTGGTCTAAGACAGAAACTCCAATGCAGACCTTTCTCCTGGTACCTAGAGAATATTTATCCTGATTCTCAGATTCCACGTCACTATTTCTCTTTGGGAGAGGTAAGACAAAACAAAATGTGTATTCAGTGTGATTATTGCATTCTCACTTATACATCAAAATAAATCAGTAAAGGTTAAACTTCCAACAGAGGATCCCTTCATATTAAAATTATATAACCGCAAGTGTGGGAAGTCTTGTTATTTGACACGGTCTGCTCATAACTTAAAACCTTGTCAGTTTTTTATCATATTTTCTTTTCTTTTTTTTTTTAAGATTTTATTTCATTATTTTTAGAAAGAGGGGAAGGGAAAGAGGCAGAGAGGGAGAGAGCCATCAATGTATGGTTGCGTTTTACCTGCCTCCAGCCACAGACCTGACTGGAGACCTGGCTTGCAACCTGGTTATGTGCCCTGGCTGGGGAATCGATTATCATATTTTCTTAAAATAAGAATGCTTTATCCCTAGCCTTTCATAGTTTGACTCTTGTTACAATATATTAGTATCTTCCAAAGACTTACTATTTTAACTAACAGACCCATTTAGTTGAAACCATATGCTCTTAAAGGTAATGTCCTAGTGTTAATTAGGCTGAAACAAAGCTTAAAGAACTTCAAAATAAAGATAAATTGTAAAGACTTGACAAAGACACTTGCAATACTACTTATAATTGTATTTTTAGCACTAATTTTTTATTCCTTTGTGAGTTCCAAATCTCAGTTTGGGTGGGGAGGTTGGAAAGAACGTTGGTAAGTGTTTCTGCTGATGCCTTTAGTTATTGCTCTTAGAATTCAGACGCCAATTTCTTTGAAATCTGAAATAATTTGATTATTAATGCTTATAATTATTTAACACAGCTAGCTGTGCTTTGGGGTTTGGTCTTTGCATCTTTATGGCTGCCATGGTAGAAGGTAGAAAGAGACTTATCTTCTTCCCTTCTGATTTAATTACCAAGATGGTCACAAGAAACTATTTCTTATGCTCTATTCTACAGTATTCCTAAACTTTTTTTTTTAAGATTTTATTATTTTCGGAGGGAGGGGAGGGAGAGAGGGAGAGAAACATCAATGTATGGTTGCCTTTCACCTGCCTCTAGCCACGGACCTGGCTTGCAACCTGGTTATGTGCCCTAGCTGGGAATTGAACCAGCAGCTGTTGGGTTTGCAGGCTGGTGCCTTATCCACTGTGTTACCAGCCAGGGCATATTCCCAGACTATCAGTAGCTACCCATTCTGTCTCCCAGCCAAAACTGTACTCTGTGTGTAGGGAATCTGAATGGGTCCTTCTCTTTAGTCCATGGGTCTGATCAAGTCAAGGATTATGTTAGTTTCCTAGAGCTGCCATAATCAAATACCAGGATTGATCCATCCTGACATTCAGGCAAAGTTACCACCACTACCACCCCCCATTTGTAGGAGGTGGTCACCTCTTTATTCCTCTGATTCAGTCAACCAATATTTGAGTACTTGCAATATGATAGGTACTATCACAAATACTGGGAATACAACAGTGCTTCTGTGGGTCTTACAGTCTCTAGAGGGAGACAGTTCTTTGTTTTGTTTTGTTTTGTTTTGTTTTGTTTTGTTTTGTTTTTTGTTAATTTATTTTTTAATACATTTTTAAATTTATTTTTAAAGAATATGTAAAACTACGTGAAAATCAACTGACAAAGCCTCTTCAGAAATTAATGGAAAGAAATAAACCACAAAACTGAAAATGACATGTTTGAAATATTATTTTTAAATGTCACATTAACCAAAGCGCCAAATAGGGTACAAAAATATGGAACGCTTCACGAATTTGCGTGTCATCCTTGCGCAGGGGCCATGCTAATCTTCTCTGTATCGTTCCAATTTTAGTATATGTGCTGCCGAAGCGAGCACTGTTTTGTTTTGTTTTTCAATATACAATATGTCAGGTGGTTGTAAGGGCAAAGGAGACAGAATGACTGATGGGTGTGAGTAGTGGTGCTGCATAATTTATGTAGGGTAATTGAAAAAGTCCTCTGAGATAAGGTAGGTATGGAGCAGAGATCGGGAGTGAGTGAGCAAGCCATGTAAATTTCTGGGGAAAGAGTATTCCAGACAGGAAAAAAGGCCCTAAGACAAGAGTGCACTTTGACACATTCCACAAACAGTGGAGAAACCAGTTGTCTAGAATGAAGTAAACAAGGGGAGGGTAGTAAACAATAAGGTCAAGATGTAGTGAGCATCAAATCACATAGAGCTTGTAGGCAATGGTAAAGGATTTGAGTTTATTCTGAGCAGATGGGAAGCCATAGAGAGATATGAGCACACTTCCAGTGGAAAATGATCACACTGTCTGCTATGTCAAACAGAACTACAGGAGAACAAGCATGGAGCTGGCCTATTGGTGAAAGGAGAAAAAGAGTCAAGGATTACATTGATTTAGCCTGAGAAACTAGCAGTGAAGTTGGCATTACTGACATGGGAAAGCCTCTGGAGCAGGTGCAGGGGCATTCAGCAGTGCAGTCTGGGACATGTCAAGTTTGATCCAGGTAAAGATGGTAGGTAGGCAGTGAGTTGCATTTAAAAATCTGCAGGTTGGGTGAGAGGTTGGGATGAAAGTCTAAAGTTAGAGATTGTCATCATGTAAGTGGTTTTTAAAACCACTAAGCTTCATGAGATCACCTTGGTAGGAATGACAACAGATTGAAAAGAGAGGGCTAAAGATTAAGCCATAGGAAACTCCGTAATTTAGAAATTATGATAGAAGGAATCTACCAGAAAGATTGAGAAAGAGCAACCATTGAAATAGAAGGAGAAACCAAGAGAGTGATGTCCCAGAGACTTAAGTGAAAGACTTGTTTCAAGAAAGAGAGGGTGGCCCTGGCTGGTGGCACAGTGGATAAGGTGCCGGCCTGCGAACCCAGAGGTTGCTGGTTCAGTTCCCAGCCAGGGCACATAACCAGGTTGCAAGCCAGGTCCATAGCTGGAGGCAGGTGAAAGGCAACCATACATTGATATTTCTCTTGCTCTCTGCCTGCCTCCCTTCCTTCCCCTCTCTCCAAAAATAATAAAATCTTTAAAAAAAAAAGAGAGAAAAAAAAAAAAAAAAACACGGAGAAATGGGAATTAGCTGTAGGGAAATGTGGAGTTCAAGGAGGATTTTTTGTTAATTTTTGCTATGATAAACTGTGTACTAATGCAAGTTACTTCCCAAAATGTGAATACACTAAAGTCAAGCATCTGGTTGCTGGAGTCACTTGGGAGTCAGATGGGAGGGGTGGTGGGGCAGAGCAGAGAAGGCAGTTGAGCCACTGTTACAGGAAGGGGAGGGAACGGGACTAGCGCAGGTCCGTGGTAGGTTTGGGGGTAGACACTCGTAGTTTATGGTGCAAGTGTGAGGAAGTTCTTTAATGACTTATGTTTCCTCAGATAAGAGTGAAGAGATGGTGTTGGTGACAGGGGGCGGGGGGAGGTTGTAAATTAGAAACAGGACGTGGGAAAGCAAATTGATCAGAGGGAACAGATGGTGGTGTGTCTGTTAGAGGGAAACTGTTTTATCTGTTTGTGTTCCTCCCACTTTAGGCCAAGTAGACGCTAGTTATTGAGGCAGCTTCAGGGTTGCAAATTCCTTACCTCTGAATTTCGTTGTGCTTTAAGGAATTTACACTTAAACAAGTTGGGGGTATGCAGAGTTTTCTTGCCTGGTTAATGAGGGCCCATTCCCTTTGCTGTAGCCTCATTCCAGTCAAGAAAGGCGCAGGGAAGGCAGTGTGCCGTGGGGAGATCTATAGCAGTTGCTCCTATAACTGGCCTGCAGAACAGAGAATGAAAAGGTGTTTTTTTCCCCTTTGAACTGACCCAGTTTGAGACAACACCTAGGCCTTGTTAGCTGGGCCAGAGTATAGGCGTATTACAAAGAACCGCTTGTCTCACCCATAGGAGATGATTGCCAAGGCAAACTTGCCTTTTACCTGCTTTTGCCACTTCCTGCCAGCTGGCGTTCTGTGGAAGGACCAGATTTAACCCTCTGTGGCCTGCTTGTTCTTAAGGAAGCAGCTGGTCTGAAGCTGGTCTGCCCTTAGTGCAGACCACACTCTCCAGATGAAAGCTGAGCCAAGGGGCTGGCTTGTTCTCAAGATTCAGATCATAGCCCCACCTATGTGAGCCTGCCTTCTCTAGAGAATGGAATTTAGACTTTCAAGGATCCTTTATCATACTTCAGGGGCCTAGGAAAGCCTGAAACCATAGGATTTTAGAGTGGAAAGGGAAATTAAAAGATAAAGAGATTTAGGCTTTGGTTTTACTGGGCCTAATTCTCATAAATTCCTGTAGCACCTGAAACTGAATAAATGTGTTTCACTGTGACAGCTAATAGTTATTAATCCAGAAGATGAATATTCTATAAAAAGTCACCACAGAAAGCAAACAATACAGTCCTTGGATGGTTTTAGCCAGTCTTATGGACTGCCCAGTTGCTTCTCCAGGCAGGCCTGATAATCTGAAGATTTGACGAGCATGACTCCACGTGGGGCACCAGCCTGAACAGTTTACAAATACGAACTCTTCTTATCCTCGCATTAATACTGCAAGGTGTATGTGCTGTTATCCCCACTCCAGGATAAGTATGTTGAGGCATCAGTAAATGGCTTAAACAGCATGGCTCAGGTAACAGCCACAAAATTGAAGAGAGAGGATGTGAACACAGGCAGTCAGGCTCAGGAGCTTGTGCCCTTACCCCCTAATACCCAGACTCTAAGTCAAGTCTAGACAATCTTTGCCTGTGGCAAGGAGTACAGTCGTGACTACAGACTCCATTTTACTAGATTCCAAAAATCCCTTAACTGATTAGGTTGTCTACCCTAGTGGAGATACCAAGATTCTGGAGGAGACTGTAGCAGAAATTAAGGAACTTATTAGTCTCTAGTTTCTTGCCCGTTCCCCCAAAAAGAGTGCATTCACAATTATTTTTAGCTTCTAAAGTAAAAAATCTTTTAGTGGTAGTTGTATACATGTAAGTTGCTACTTCAGAAGGAGCAAAAGAGCTGCTGGATCTGTGGATAAGGAAGGGAAACGTGACAGTTACTGTGGGCCTACTATGTATATATCAGTTTCTGCTAAGCCTCATACAGAGATCTCAGCAAACCTGAGATGGTTACTGTTTTACAGATGAGAAAAGGAGGTTTTTACAGCAACATTTCCCTTTTACTGTGTAAATGCCAATGTCTGAGTTGCCTCAAGGTGCTTGCTCAGTTAGAAAGGCAAGGAGTAAGGGAGGGGGGAGTGGATTTTTGGGCCAAAAATGTTTAGGAAGTGATGCTTTTTATGTCTTTCTACACTGCCAGTCCCTACCCCTACCAAGAGTCACAGCATGTAAAAGGCTTTGAGAAGTCCAGTAAAGAAACCTATGTAAATCTGTTTAACCTGCTATTTCCCAAACATATTTGGTCACAAAACCTCCCTTTTAATGGCACCTGTAACCATACCTGTCCAGATACTGTTGTTCACATCATGGTTTGGGGAATCACTGTCTTGGAGTACTGACCCACTGAGGTCTCATGGTGCTAATTACAGAGTAGGGAATGGGACCCAGGCCTGCCCTCCTCAAACTCGCTCTCACTCCTACCCACCTGCCTGCAGATGCCGTGGAAGTGTGGCTATATCCCCAACCACCGTAGTTCAGATATCACCGTGATTCAAGCAGAAAACTTCTGGCTTCTGACAACTCCTCACCCGCTGGCAATCTCAGTTAGTTGTACATGGTATCTGTGGTTGTTTTGGTTTGGCTCAGCTCATTGGCAATTCTAGTTCTATAAGGAAAAATGTTATTCAGTCATAAACCCTATAAAAAGGACCATTAGTCTGCAAATGGTTCCTCTTTGAAATCATTTAGATCCCTTAAGACATCTACTAGTTCCAGAAAGTACTAACGAAACTGGGCACTTCCACGGGCCTTTCGCAGGGTGCCCAGTGTGATACATTAGCAGGTTTGTGTACTGTTTCTCATCATCCACAAGTAGCCCTCACAGAAGGTGGAAGACCTTTTTCCCTGTGACAGTATCTAGTCCTCCACATCCAGTGTGATAGCCAATAGCCAGGTGTGGCTATTTAAATTAATTAAAATTAAATAAAATTCACATTAAGGTCCTTAGTCACACTAGGCACATACAGCTAGTGGCTAACTGTATTGGATGGCACAGATATAAAACATTTCCATTATCATAGAAAATTCTACTGAACAATTCTGGAGACATTAACACAATAGCCAATGAACAATTCTGGAGACATTAACACAATAGCCAATACAGGAAGTTATCCATCTCTATCTTGCCGTCATTCCACAGACTTCTCTGCTCGGGTCTTAAAATGGAGGTTTTCATATTTGCTTGTCAAACCCAGTGTTTTAAAAACTCATAACTTCTATAGACCCTCCATAATCATCTTCATTCTCTAATAATTTAGAATATGGATATCCTGAAACAACTTCGGTAGGGATGTAGTATATTAAATTCCCAAACCATTTTGTCAGTAGTTTCCTGCTCCATTAAGAAGACCATCAGGATCACATTTATATTCAGAAGTATCTACTCCAATGAATAAAAGTTCCCTTCTTTTTCCATATCAAATCTGTCTTTTAGTTTTAGGATCCTTAATAATTTAGAATCTCGCCTGGCATTAGACATCCCAATAAACACCATGTTACCAAACAAAGGGACTTCACTCATTTCTCTTTCCAGGATAGTCATCGAGCTATATTTGGAATGCAGATAAACTCCAAGGAATTCATAGAATTAATAGTAAAAGTACTGAGCATTCTTTGTCCATCTACACTGTATCTACCAGAAGATGGGACAGAATCCTCCAAAGAGTGAGAGGACCCAACAGCCGCCCATCATTCCCTCACATCGTCCTCCAAAATACTCTCTAACTTGTCAGAAGGCTCTCACTTTGTGTCCTTTTTTTGTTTGGTTTTTGTATTTTTGTAAGAAATCCAGCAAAGGAGACACTTGACTAGAATATCCTTATTATAACCAGTCTTTCCTATAACTTCTCTTCCCCCTAATAATATGCCTATACACTTCATGTCATTCTGTGTTTTCCAAGTGCTTTTTTCAATGACTTCTAAGTGTCAGATGTTAGATAACCAACTCTAGTATCTATTTGCATCCCAGTGTAAACATTGGAGCAAGCGTATGTCACCACCTTTTCTAACTTCCATACCTTACAAGAAAGCTGGTAATTGCATAGCCTTAAAGCTTTATGAAATTACTATCTGACCATCTGATTCAACATTCATAGAAAATATGTTTGTTCCTAATTTCTTCATTCTCCAAAGACTTTTCAAAGTTACCTCCTAGCAGACCTATTAACTGGTATTCTAAAGGACAGAACTGGTCCCACAACTCATCTTCTAGTCATTCTAGTTTTTTACATTCTCAAGAAATCATTTTACCCCATAGGTGAAGTGGTCTACATGTATTCCTACCAGGAGAAAGAGGATATTCTCTGAAAACTGTCTTCTCTAGCTATCCACTGTGCAGTAGATCCAGCCTGGAGAGCAGATATTCCCTTTACCTGCTCAGATACTACAGATTTGTGGGGCTAAACAGAACCCTCTGCCTTCTAGTGGTACAGCCACCCAGGGACCAAAACATGAACAACTGCCCTCTTACAGAAGTTCTTACTTCATCTTGAACGTGTGGATACATCACTTCAGTACTCCCCTGTATTTTAGAGCAGTGCTGTTAGGTCCCATTAGAGACCCACAAACAAGTCCACGATCATCCATCTAAATGGCCTCACTGACCACATTTTGCTGATCAAGATTTATGTCACTCTAACAATTGGGAGAAAGTAATGGTTTCCAATCTTTTCATACTTTATAACCCCAAGCGATAGAGACTTAAACCTTTCATGTCTAAAAACAGCCCTGAGTTATTCATAGGAAAGTTGTAAGGATGGTATAAGGTATTAATTACATGCAAAACTCAGAACTACCTAGCACAGATTAAGGGTAATTTATTTGTTATAGTTAGCAAATATCAATTGTGGAAACAAAATAACCAATGTTGATGTATTATAAGATAGTTACAGAGTAATAGGAAACTCTATGCATTTGGGGTTTAAAGAATCGTATTCAGTTATGAGTTTGGTAAAAGAGACTTTTTTAACCAAAAGGCCATTCCCTATGAAAGAGAAAGGCCTAGGATAACATTGGTTCTTCTCTGATCTTGCCTATGGCATTTATTACCTTTCTTCAGCTACCTTCACATCTATATTTGAAAGGAAAAATAAAATTGAGAAAAAGGAATGGAGAGTTTATCATTTTTTTAAAAAAGTACAAGAAAATAATCTGAACTAAGTTCTTTTTTAAGGTAGCCACAATCAAGTATTTATTGATTACTCACTGACATGCAGAAATTTATGCAAATGTATATCTAATTATAACACCTTTTGTAAAATCTGTTTATGTGGTAGTAAGTTTCTGAATTAAAATAATGGGTGAATAGCAGCATTATTTACAATAGCCAAATGCTGGAAACAGCCTAAGTGCCCATCAGTGGATGATTGGATCAAAAAACTTTGGTACATTTACGCAATGGAATACTATACAGCAGAAAGAAAGAAGGAACTCCTAACCTTTGCAACAACATGGATGGAACTAGAAAGTATTATGCTTGGTGAAATAAGCCAGTGAAAGACAAGTACCATATGATCTCACCCATTACAGGACAATAATGAACAAAACAAACAACAGGCAAAACAGAACCAGGTAGATGAATACAGTGAATAGGCCTTCAGTGGGCAGGGGGAAGGGGGGCGGGGGAGGGGAAGGAAGGAGCAGAGAAGGGGAGCATACTAGACAAGAACCTAATATGGAAAAACCATGGACAAGGACAAGTGGGATTGCCTTTGTAGGGGAGTGGGTGGGCAGGGAAGGGGACAGAGGGGAGTAAAAAGGGGATGGATGTAATACAACAACAATAAAATTAAATTTAAAATAAAATAAAATAATGGGTAAAAAAGATAACGTGAATTACATTGTAAAAGAATCCCTGGACACTGATATGATGAATTGGACCTGGAAAAGAAAGGACCCTGAGATTCCCATTTTCAATAATTGGACAAATGATGGGATTATTAACAAAAACAGGGTATCAGAACAGGAAGGGTATATTTTGGAGGATTGATAATGAGGTTTGTTTTAGGTAACAATTCTGAAGGTCAAGGGTGGAATGGCAGGGGCATTCTTAAAATACTGAGCTGAGGAAGTATTAACATTATACATTTGAAAAATCCTGTATTGCATGAACTGAATTTGAAATTGATGGAATAGTAAGATGGAGGTGGCTAGCAATGAGGTGGCAATTCAGATTGTTACCATTTCTGTGCTTACCAGTACATGCTAGACTCTTGAATTAGGTAAGTGGGTGCATTGTCTTACCTAACCTCAGCAGAGAGCCAACGTTATCTCCCAGTAACTGTTACCCAAGTCTCACTTAGGCAAAAACCCCAGTTGCTATTCCTGACAGCCTGTTACTAGTACAGTTTTTTACACATACATATCTTTGTTTCATTGTAAGAAAAAAATACATATGGTCTTGTTAGTACCTTATAAGATAAAGGTACTGTACATTTATTTGTAAAAATAATGGCGTCAACTTTCCCTCCACTTTCTCTGCCACCCAAAATTAGGTATTTTTTTTCCTGCCTACATGACATGACAGATGTAGTTTGTCACACATCGCTTTGGCTTTGCTGCTAACAGTGCCATCCATGGGAACAGATTTAGAACTTTCAAATGTTTATTAGTTTACAGTGGGCTTTTAACTGCAGTAATTCAGAGGAAACAAAATATCAAGGGGCACTGCTTAAAATATTCATAATTCTTAAAAAATAATAATAAAACAATATTCATAATTCTGATGACTGGTTTAAACTCCTTTTACGTAATTGACAGCTAGCTAAGGAAAGAGTGGTGTCTGCATGCCACCATGCTTAGGCCCCCAGTTAAGCCAGGCGCCTAACTGATTAGGAAATACCCACCCCGTGTCCCCTAAAAAGCCATCAGAGTAGTAAAAGTAACTCCCCTTAACTTTGTGCTTAACAGTGTCCACAGGAAATTATTAAATTGCTTAAAAATTATCAGGTAGAGTTTATTGCACCAAATACAAAACCTAGAACACGTTGGGAAAAATTACAAGGATTTCTCCCTGAAACACAAAAGTTATATAAAGAGTAAGACCTTCCTAGATCACAGAATTTTATAACAGTGAACTTTCCCCTAAAAACATAACCCTTACCTTGTCAAGCATCTGAAGTTCTTTTATAGTGGAAAGTTTGGATTGATTTTAGGGTGTGTATATCTGTATGTGTCTGTCTAGTTAACCTCTTTAACTCCTGATGTTTTCATTGTTCATTGTCTCATAGATACGAAATGTGGAAACAAATCAGTGTCTGGATAACATGGCTAGAAAAGAGAATGAAAAAGTTGGAATTTTTAACTGTCATGGTATGGGAGGTAATCAAGTGAGTATTTCAGTAAAGCTTTAAAAGTGATCATTCTCAGATTTTCTGGGTTTATTTTGTGATGTCGCTCGGGAATATTTTCCTACCTTTAAAGAGAAAATGATAAAACCTTTATGAGAAGGAAGCCTTCAATCTAATGATTATTTTTATTTATTTATTTAAGATCTTATTATTTTTAGAGAGGAGGGCAAGGAGGGAAGAAAAAAGGGAGAGAAGCACCAATGTATGGTTGCCTTTCACCTGCCTCCAGCTAGGGACCTGGGTGGAGACCTGGCTTGCAACCTGGTTATGTGCCCTGAGAATCAAACCAGAGACCTCTGGGTTTGCAGGCCAGCACCCTATCCACTGTGCCACTAGCTAGGGCTCTAATGATTATTTTTAAATGAAACATTTGTAAAAGGCTCCTTGTGAGAACTATATTTACATTGCTGTGCATGAGATTTATTTTGCCTTTTTTAGTCCAACAGATGACAACACTTGACAGCACTACACTCAGTATATGAAGAGAATTTTCTTCATTCCTTTATATAAAATTAGTGGTAGCTTTTCTGAGACAGTTAGTCTGTTACAGTAATAAAGTTCAAAGTTGTGTGTCTTGAATTTTTTTCCCTACCAGTTTATTGGGCACATAGAACACTGACTGATTTTCCTGTTAAAGCTTATATGAGTACACTTTTGTTTCCAGGTTTTCTCTTATACTGCCAACAAAGAAATTAGAACAGATGATCTCTGTTTGGATGTCTCCAAACTTAATGGCCCAGTCACAATGCTCAAATGCCATCACCTAAAAGGCAACCAGCTTTGGGAGTATGATCCCGTGGTAAGTTACTCATTTACGTACAGAATAAAATATATAAAATTATATGTGTTGTTTGGGCATATTTATAGACTTGCACTAAAAAACATGAATTAGGTGGGAGTTTGGATATAGATCAGATCGTTCTTATATTCTAAAAATTGACAAACAGGAAAAAAAAGAGTCAAATAAACTTGTTTTAATCTCCCCAATAATTAAATTAGTCTTGCCTCTAGTCCCTGGGCCCTTGTGGTCACTTACGTAGCCACCGTTCCCCCTGTGTCCCCTCAGGCTCTACAGACTTGCAAAGGAGAAATGGAGCAATAAGTGGGATTTTTAATTACTGAAATAAACATTTAGGTGAAAGGCAAGCTTCTGGTAATGAAATTCTCTAGCTTATATTTCAGTGATATATACAATAAAACATTTTGTATTGATTTTTGCTTTCCTCTGGAGCTTCTCCCTCCCGGCGAATGTACATCATTCGGTCACGTAGAGGTACTTCTAAGGTGTAGTTCAAAGCAGCTTCAGTGAGCCACTTGCCCTTGCCTCCTACCCCGACTCGTGCTTTTGCCTTACAGTTATGGAACCAGCACCAGCATCTTCAAGATGTCTTTCTCTGGTTCTTTCTCTGCTTAGGAGCACTAGTGTTCTGCATGTAAAGAACGACTTGGTTCCTACTTCACTTTCAACATGCCATCCCGCTTTTCTCCTGCACTGTTGGGTGGCAAGTGAATGGCCAGCACCCAGCCTCTGCTTCTGTGCCCGTCTGCTCTTACAGAGACAGCTGCTGGATGCAAAGCCAGGAGCACCCCCACCTCTTTTTCCCTGAACTTCTCGGAGCCTCGCTGTTGCTGAACTGATACTTGAAATCCTCTGGCTTTAGGTGCACTCCTGTTTAGTTTCTTCTCTTAGCTTTCTCTCTATTCATTCTGTCCCTCAAATGGAGATGTCCAAAGCTATGACTTTAGCCATCTTTTCTACTTACACATTGTGCCATATACAAGCGCAGACCCTTTTTTTTTTTAAGATTTTATTTTTTTTAGAGAAAGGGGAAGGGAGAGAGGCAGAGAGGGAGTAAGACATCAATGTATGGTTGCCTTTCACCTGCCTTCAGCTAAGGACCTGGCTTGCAACCTGGTTATGTGCCCTGGCTGGGAATCAAACCTATGACCTTTGGGTTCGCAGGCTGGCACCTCATCCACTGTGCCACCAGCCAGGGCAGCCCTGGTCTATTTTAGTCATTAATCTGCTATTGCAGGTTCAGTCCCCGATCGGGCACATATGGAAGGCAACCAGTCGATGTTTCTGTCCCTCTCTTCACTAAAATAAAAAAATAAGTAAAATTTAAGATCATAGAGTTCACTCTGCCTACCAAATCCTACCCATTTTTGAGGGGCCCATCTTTGACATCATTTCCATGAATCCCAGTGGTAGCAACGCAAGACTCACCTGTTTGTGGCAACACTGATGTGAACAAACCTACTGTGCGGCCAAGTGACATACAAGTACAGCACATAGTACTTGATAGTAGGTGACTATTACTGGGTTATGTATTTAAAAGTAAAGTGGAGTTGAGTCTACTCTTTCTACTTACAAAGTTGGCTGTAAAACAGCATGCAGCAGCTCAAACATCTCTTGTTCTCAGCGTCTTTTCCTCGTTTGCTCATTTTTGCTTGAGCCTAATTTAATCTCATGTTGTTTTGTGCAGTGACATGCTGCACAGGCTTGTAACCTGGGCGCAGCAGGCTGCATTATGCGGCCTGGGTGTGAGGTAGGCTACCCCATTTAGGTTTGTGTAAGTGCGCTCTGTTGGGTCCACACAAGGACGATACGCCTAATGATGCACTTCTCAGGTCGTATTTCCATCGTTAGTGGTACGAGACGATAGTATGGGACAGATCAAGACTTTATTCTAGAAATGTTAGACTGCAAAGCCCTTCCTCTCAGCAAACAAACTGAAGAGCATCTGAATAAAAAGGAACCACAACCATGCTGGACTCAAGTGAGTCCAGGTTCTATTCTGAAGTGTTTGTAAGAAGTAGCGTATATAATACTGAACTAAAGTCAGGGTCAGTAGTGAACTGTGACATGTGGAAATGCATACTACCTTCTGCCTGTTTCCACATTGATCACAATATAGAATAAATGACTGAAAGCTAAAACAGTTATATTGTACATAATCATTAGGTTTGTTTTTAGGTCAAGTAGGTATCGAAAAGGGCCTTAGGAAAACAAAATGTTCCACTTAAATGAATTACATTAAACTAGAGCCATAAGCCAAGCGTGAGATAAATGGATATAATAAACATATGTCACACCTCCTTGTTGGTGACTTACAGGATAACACTTAATGACAGCTCCCGCATAGTTGCTTTCGCGACCTGAACCTGCCCACGGCGCAAGTCAAGGTGTATCTGTTAACTGTCATCGGTCCTGTCCTTTTAAAATTATCCTAAAAATCAACATGACCATTTTCAATATAAACAGGTTGACAGTAAAATATATACTTATATGTATTAACAATTTATTAGGGGCAGCTTTGTAAATCTTGTGATTTCACATCTTCAAAAGGACTGGAGTTTCCAAGGACTTGAGGTATGGAATCACAGAATTCACTTGAATAGTCTTATTGTAGGGAAATTAAGCAATTTTGAAATAGCTTCTTAAAAATAGGTTGAGGATCCTGAATTAGGAACTACTAATCCAGTCATATTTTTAGGAAACGGAAGCACAATAAAAATTACTCAGAGCTTGTGGCAGACTTTTGGGCATCGTACTCTTAAGTTCAGTATAATCCACTGTACCCCAGCACCTTTCTCCATTGTTACTGAAATAATTTCTATTACAAAAACAAACAAAAACCAAAACATCCCTGTTCTACTGAGGAATTCAATAAGTACCAAAACTGATAGTTGAGATACTTAGTTTTATTTTGTTTCCCACTGTCACGTTAAGAGTTTTTCTGTCAATTTCAGAAACTAACCCTGCAGCATGTGAACAGTAATCAGTGCCTGGATAAAGCTACAGAAGAGGACAGCCAGGTGCCCAGCATTAGAGACTGCAGCGGAAGCCGGTCACAGCAGTGGCTTCTTCGAAATGTCACCCTTCCAGAAATATTCTGAGACCAAATTGACACAAAAAGAAAAAATAAGGATTGACTGGGCTACCTCAGCATACATTTCTGCCACATCCTTAAGTAGCAAAAAAGGAAAAGTGCTTCCTCCTACAGGATATAAGGTTTATCAGCCATTAAAACCTTGACTCTCACTAGCTGTGAACCAACCTTCCTGTCCAAGGACGTGCAACTACAATGTAGCGAGACTGTGCACACTGATGTTTACAAGATTGAAAGAGTCTCTCACCAAGAATCATTGTAAAGAACATTCAGTGAAACAAGCAACAAAATGTGCGTTCCAGAGAGCCGCATCTACACGGTTTGCTTGCACATCAGTAATTTCTGCTGGACATGCTGTCATATGAAGAGATTTCTAAGATTTTTTTCTGATTAGAACTGGTAGCCAGTATATTAAATATTGATATAAAATATATGAAAAGAACTGGAACCAGATTCGGAATCATGAAAGCAACATTTTTACAATTAAAAACTATATAAAACAGGGTTTAAAGAAAATTAGAACTATGAGTACAATTTGTTATAGTATAGTATCAAATTTCTATATAGATTTTATACCTCAATGGGGAAAAATAACTGATTCCAACGACATTCGTTTTATTTTCATCTGTGATAATCATGGATGCTTTTTTATTTCTCCTTGGGGTGCTGAAATTGAACTGGAGGAGAAAAGGCTCTTTGAACGTAGTTTTCATTGCTTTCTACAGTTTTCTAAATTTGGTTTGTGGGCTGTTGGGTTGTAATTTTTAATTGCCTCCCAAAAATGGAGATTTAAAATAATGTCTGGTCTCATGGAACAGTTAGGTGTATCAGTTGCTCTTGGGTCAACTGGCTTATAGACATACACACATACACACACATTTCTTATTAGATTTTCAACTTCTTAACTTGATTCAACTGATTATGCTTAATACCCAAGATTCATACTACTGTACTACAGATAGGTTTTCACAGCAATAAATTTTCAGCTTTTTGTTTATAATTCCACTCAACAAAAGCCTGCAGAAGTGACTTATTATTTGTGTATTTGGAGATGGCACATTGTTATTTTTTGAAAACTATTTTCACTCCGTACTCATGATGTGCTTCACTGTCAAGTGCATTTAGTTTAGGTTCTTGAGTTGTAATATTGATCTGTTTTTTAAAAAGAAAAAATTGAACTGAAACTATTTAATTGGCATTTTTTTAATAAGTTAAAGAAGTGCAACTATTACTCCATATTAATAATCCTGCACTTATCTAAATTTAATTTAAGTTGCATCAGTTTTTTCTCTGATTTCCAGTACTGCAAAATAACCTGAGTATTGATTAAAAGTTGAAAAATCAATTAAGTTATACTCTCAGAAACTCTCATGTGACATTTTTCCTGATATGTAAAGCAATCCATTGGCAAAAGTGCATATATTTTTCTTTCTATTTGTAATATTATATTTAAGTGATATTCTTTTATCAGAGACTTACTGCAACAATGCTATTTCTTGTGCCTAAGAATGTTTCTGAAAATTGCATCAATACTTGCCAAGTTGACTGTGTAGAAAGTTCTCATTCCTATTCAAGTTACTGTCAAGCACATGTGGATGCTTGAAGGTGAGTACAGAAGGCAAAAATTCTATCCCCAGGAAATCTGAAATTAAGCAGTGCTGGATGGAATTTTTTCCTGCTCCATGAGCTGTGTTAATTCTATCTTCAGTAGGCCTAATGCTTGAATAAACCGGATCTAATCAATAAATTATTTTCATGCTCAGAATTTCAGGTTTTGTACTCTAGCATAGCTTGGTCTTACTCTTTATTGTAAGAAAGCTTAATAGCAATGTGTTTTGAGGTTCTGTTTGGTTTTTTGTTTTTTAAGAGGGGGGTGTGAGTGATTTAATTCATGGGTACTTTTAGAACCTGATAGATAATCCCATTGCCTTTATTTTTCTAATTAAAGAATTCCTAAATACTTTGAAAATATAAAATATTCCTGAATAGTTGTGCCTTACATTGGTGTTATTTGAAGTTAAAATGGGTCCCTGTTCATTATGTCCATTTGTAAATTAGATAGTGTGCTAATCATTCCGTTGTAAAACAAACGGGGGGGGGGGGGGGGGGGGATGAATTAAGAAGAAGGAAAGGGTGAAAAGATGGAACTATTATTTGACCAGTGAAGAATTCATAAATGTAACAAGAATAATTTAAAAACCACAAACCTGTCCACTCTAATCCTAGTCCATTTTGATGTTATTCTGTTCTTGTTGACATTCTTGAAAAAACAGTACTTTGTTCATCATTCTGTAAAAAGGGCAGCATGTGGGCCACATCCTCATTTCCCTATTCTACATTCAGCTGAAAAACAAGTTCCTCTATAAAGTCTTGGTGCTCTTCTCATTTTCCAGTAAGTATACCAAGAATAGGTTAACTCCAAAATTACATGTTCTTCAAAGGAAAAAGTAAATCAGAAGGTAATTTTCTGAGGTAAAAATTGTAAAAGGAGGAATACAAATTGTGATTCATGTTTTACACTCTTTGGAAAACTAGATGTATTTCCACTTACGTGATGCTGCTCCCACTCTGATTTCTTGAAGATTACCAAGCGTTTGCTTTATAAATGTGCTTGAACTAAAAATTTTGCAGGATATAACTCAAAACTCTAGTAGTGTAGTCTACACACTAGCAAAAACTAATAAAAATTTAATTTTAAAAATAGTATTTATAATAGCATCCTATAAGTTAAATACCTCAAAAGAGCTAACAAAAATATGCAAGACTTCTACCATGAAAACTTTAAAGTGTTGCTGAGAGGTCCTGGCTGGTGGCACAGTGGATAAGGCGTCAGCCTGCAAACCCAAAGGTGCTGGTTCGATTCCCAGCCAGGGCACATAACCAGGTTGCAAGCCAGGTCCTTAGCTGGAGGCAGGTGAAAGGCAATTGTGCATTGATGTCTCTCTCCCTCTCTGCCTCTCTCCCATCCCCTCTCTCTAAAAATAATATATATTTTTTAATGTTGCTGAGATTATAGAACACTGCAATAAATATGCTTATGGATTGAAAGATAATGATTAGGTCTCAATTTTGCACAAATCTTACAGCTTTGTTTAAATAAAAATCTTATGACACACCCTTACGTAAATTGGCAAATATGCAGTATGCGAAAGTGCCAATAAACCCAAAATAGTCCAGATAATATTAAAGAAGGAAAAAACGGGAGATTTACACTATTCAATTTCATGACTTGCTTTAAAGCTATAGTAATTAAAGAGTGTGTTACTAGAGTTAAGACAAACATCAGGTATAGAAACGAGTCCAGAAATAAACCCATACATATGCACAGATACTGTCATTGGCCTTCCAACAAAAACACTAAGCAATTCAATATGGGAAAGGAAAGGGTGCTTGTTTTTAAGTTGAAGCCGGATTAACTGGATATCTGTATTAAAAAAAAACAACATTGGTGTTTTCACACAATACACAACTTACTAAAAATTGACCACAGACCTAAGTGTGAAGAGCAAAACAAATCTAGAACACAATGTCTTCACAACTCTCGGAGCAGATAAAGATATCTTTGGGACACAAAAGACATTAACCATGAAAGAAAAAAATAATAACTTCACCAACACTGAAGCCTTTTCCTAAAAAATATACTGTTAAAGTGAAATGGCAAGCCACAGCCAAGAAGAAAATATTTGCCGAATATGTAACTGGCAATGGACTTGTAGATAGAAAAACAACTAAAAAGCCATTGCAAAAGCAACACAATATGAAAATAAATTACTGAATACACAATTCACAGAAGCTATCCAGGTGCACAATTGGCATAGGAAAAAGTGCTCAACATCAGCCATCAAGGGATGCGAAATGAAACCACATGGAGATCCCGCTGAGAAGATGATCAACTGTTAGAAGTATACATTGGTACAATTGCCTTGGGAAACGGCTTGTCAGTCTCTTACAGAGGTAAATCTATACCTGCCCTGTGACTCGATTCCACTTCCAGAGATACAACCAAGAGAATTGAGTACTTATGCCCACAATGAGATTTCTACAAGAATATTCATAGCAGCTTTAGAATTCCCCCAAATTGATTATCCAAGTTGATAGATAATCAAATAACGGTGTATTGGAATACTAATCTGCAATTTTTAAAAATTGCTCATAGGTGGATCAATGTAAAAAATGTTGAACAATAAGAACTAGACATCACAATTGTATCAAGCTCAAAAACAGGCAAAACAAATCTAGGGGATAACTTCTAGGTGAGAATAGACTGCAAAGGGACATGAGAGAACATTCTGGAATGACTTATTCTATAAATTGATTTAGGTGATGTAACATGTATATATAAGGTCTATCCAGAAGGTATCCAGCCATATAATATGAAAAATAGAAACATTTGTTGAAGATACAAGAAAAATTGTACACAAGACAATGACACCTCAACCCCCTTCACAGTAGGCATCTTGGGACCTCACACAGTTCTCCTAATCACCATCCCCTACCCCTGTTGTATTTTTTCAGATCTCATCAATGTCTGAAATCTCATCCATTTCAAAGGTGATTTGAGTTTTGGGGATAGCCAGAGTTGCAGGGGGCCAAATCCGGGTGGTAGCGGGGCTGAGTCACTTGGGTGATTTGATGTTTTGCAAAAAATAACCCAGCCACCCTGGGTGCTGGACTGCGAACCCAAAGGTCACTGGTTCGATTCCCCAGACAGGGCACATAACCAGGTTGCAGTCCAGGTCTCCAGCCAGGTCCTTAGCTGGAGGCAGGTGAAAGGCAACCATACATTGTTTCTCTCCCTCTCTACCTCCGTCCCTTCCCTTCTCTCTAAAAATAATTAATTAAATTTTTAAAAAAAAAAATAATAACAGCCCTGGCTGGTGGCACAGTGGATAAGGTGCTGGCCTGCAAATCCAAAGGTCTCTGGTTCGATTCCCAGCCAGGGCAACAAAACTAGGTTGCAAGCCAGGTCTCCAGCCAAGTACTTAGCTGAAGGCAGATGAAAGGCAACCATATGATGACGTCTGTCTCCCTCTCATCCTCTCTCCCTTCCCCTCTCTATGAAAAACAATAAATAAAATTTATTTTTTTAAAGATCTCATTTCATTATTTTTAGAAAGAGGGGAAGGGAGAGAGGCAGAGAGGGAGAGAGACATCAATGTATGGTTGCATTTCACCTGCCTCCAGCCACAGACCTGACTGGAGACCTGGTTTGCAACCTGGTTATGTGCCCTGGCTGGGGAATCAAACCTGCGACTGTTGGGTTCGCAGGCTGGCGCCTTATCCACTGTGCTACCAGCCAGGGCCTAAATAAAATTTAAAAAAAGAGAAACCATGGTTGCAAACCAGGTCTCCAGTTAGGTCTGTGGCTGGAGGCAGGTGAAACGCAACCATACATTGATGTTTCTTTCCCTCTCTGCCTCTCTCCCTTCCCCTCTTTCTAAAAATAATGAAATAAAATCTTTAAAAAAAAAGAGAGAAACCACTATGCGTGAGCCGTGATGCATGAGCATGTGTGTTGTCGTGATGAAGCTGCCCGTCACCATTTGCCCATAGCTATGGCATTTTGAATCATTTGAATACTTTCCGCAGAGGTTTATTCAAGCTTGATGCAAAATCTGATGTACATGGATTTGTTGGTCTACTCTCTCTGTCATATTGAATGCTATGGCCACACAGTACACATGCTCTCTGACTAGCATCTACAGCCTCCACCCACTAGTACAGTGAAGTCGTCATTGTTCATGCATGTGCCTTTCAGTCCACTCTCCTTGGCTGCCAGATTACATCAATGTCACACAAACTGTTCTCATGTTAACAATGGCTGGACTTTTTCTAAACATACCTTATATATTATTTAAAATTTATTAATCTGTATATTTAGAATATAGGCTTTTTATTGTATGTAAATTACACATCCATAACATGCTGGTGGGAAATAAGGAAGATAGTTACCCTTTTGGTATCAGGGTTTTCTAAAGTTTTCCACTGCTACAAAACACCCAAAGGCTGAATAAATGGCAACAGACATACTTGATACTTCTAAGTGGGATTCTGAACTCAAATGCCCAAATTCCAGGAAAAATATTACAAGCCAAAAAAATGAAAACATAACTCAAAGGAACAAAATAAAACTACAACCATAAAGAATGCAAATCTATGAGCTGCCTAACAATTGAAAATAACTGTTACAAAGTACTCAGCTAAAAGAGAACACAAACAATTATACTAAGTTAATTAGGAAAGTGATGCATAAACAGAATCAGAATATCAACAAAGAGTAACTTAAAAAGCAAACAAATTCTGGAGCTGAAAAACACAATAACTGAATTTTTAAAAATCCAACAATAGACAATCAGGCAAGCAAACAAAAATAGGTTATTTGAAATTATTGAGTCAGAATTAAAAAGACTGATAAAAATGAGAACCTGTGGACCTTTCCAGTCCTTACTATCATGGGCACCAACATACACATTAAGGGAATCCCAGGAGAGAGAGAGAAAGGGTCAGAAAGGTTATTTGAAGAAATAACAGCTAAGAGCTTATCAAATCTGAAGAAGGAAGAGATTTAAGAAATTTAAAAACTAGAATAATAAAGCTTTGCACAGCAGCAGTATCGTAGCCAATGAGGTGTATCGAAGGTGCGATTATTGCTAACTGAAAAACTAGAATAAATCCAGAGCAAACCATACCAACACACATTATGTTTAAATTGTCTAAAGTCCAAGAGAATCTTGAAAGTAGCAAGAGAAGGCAATTCATCATGTACCAAGGAGCTTCCATACACTAAACAAATCTGTATATTTCTCAGCTGAAACTTTGAGGCCAGAAATAAGTGGCGTGGATATTCAAAAAGCTGAAAGAAAAACTCAAGCAACTATACTGTATGTGGCAAAACTGTCCTTCAAAAATGAAGGAGAAGTTAAGATTTTCCCAAATAAAAGCTGAAGGAGTTCATTACCTCTAGACCTGCTTGTACATGAAATGCTAAAGGGATTCCTTCACACTGGAATCAAAAAATGTTAGCAAGGACCTGGCTGGTGGCACAGTGGATAGGCATCTGCCTGCAAACCCAAAGGTTGCTGGTTCGATTCCCAGCCAGGGCACATAACCAGGTTGCAAGCCGGGTCTCCAGCCAGGTCCGTAGCTGGAGGCAGATGAAAGGCAACCACACATGGATGTCTCTCTCCTTCTCTGCCTTACTCCCTTCCCCTCTCTCTAAAAATAATAAATAAAATCTTTTTTTTTAATCTATATAAAAATACACAAAATGAAATGAGAAAAGAATCAAAACAGGAAAGAGGGTAGGTAGTCAGGAAAGGAACCATAAAGCTACAAGACATACAGAAAACAATGAAAAATGGCAATTGTGAGTCCTTTCTATCAGTAATTTACATGTAAATGTACTAAATTCCCCAATCAGCCCTGGCCAGCGTGGATCACTTGTTTGTGGCACTGCCCTGTAAGTCAAAAGGTCATGAGTTCAATCCCCAGCCTGGGTTGCCAGTTCATCCCCAGCTGGGGCATATACAAGAAGTCCCCAGTCAGGACATGTACAGTAAGCAACCGATCAATGTTTCTCTCTCACATCAATCTCTCTCTCTCTCTCTCTTTCTCTCTCTCCTCTCTCTCTCTCTCCCCTCTCTCTCTCCTCCCTCCCTCCCTCCCTCCCTCTCTCTCTCTTTCTCTCTCTCT